>DWEE01000314.1:0-18617 GCA_018245755.1 Parelbella macleannani | reverse complement strand
CAAAGATTTTACAACGCAAGTATTATCTTTCATTTAACCCACGATCTTATTAAATATTGTGCTTATATTATCTCAAATATTTATAAGCGTTTTGAATATTGTTTTACGAATAAGTTCATCAAAAGGCATTAATAATTTTGTACTTTTATGGAGTACTACTTTGACAGGCATAAGGTTATCAGATTGAAAAAAAAAACCTAACAAATCCTAAGCTTTTTGTCGCGAGCACTAGGCTGATACGAATCGGATTAACTTTCCAAATTCAATGCATCATTCAGTTGATAGATTCGTTCACGGATCGAATCATAAACACGAACGAAATGTTCCACGCTATCCCATATAAATCTACAACGACACTACGTTTCCGGACGCTGGGAAAAAGATAATCTTTGTTAGTTTTATGTTTTATCTCGCTCGTACGAGCAACACGGACTTTCCTTTAACGGAACATCGACATTTTCAATTTCTGTTTGTGGCTTTCTAGTTTCTAAATCCTATATAGAATGATTTGTGGTATTAGATAGTGCTAAGTGTTTCGAAGGAAAAGTGTATATGTCGCTAGTTATATGAAATATGGTTTTTGCTTGAGTTTTCGCTAATATTTTTTTATTACAGCATTAAAGTATATATTATGCTGTAATAAAATGTATCTTGGAGCTGTATTTTGAAGAATTTTGCGAGCTTTGTAAAGTTTATGTGTGTCTGAAGAGCAGATATTATTTTTGAACGAAGGAAGAATACATATATAAAGTATGATTAATCAAGACAAACCATGGTCTTGAACCGGATATTGTAAATGTTGGTGTTCAATAAAAACTTGTAAAAATTATTCTTATCTGTTTTTAAATTTAATCTTACAATATACAAAACGTTAGAAAGATAATTTTGATGTTTATTAAAAATGTGTTTTTTTTCGTATATTATGATGAAATGAATTAATTGAATTTAGTGCATATGAGAATAAGTTTAATATCTGATCTTATTGTCAATGG
The DNA here is from genome assembly GCA_018245755.1 of Parelbella macleannani. NCBI lineage: Eukaryota > Metazoa > Arthropoda > Insecta > Lepidoptera > Hesperiidae > Parelbella > Parelbella macleannani. The sequence continues at coordinate 17,625 of DWEE01000314.1, read as the reverse complement.
TACACTCTATATTATACCCTGTCGTTTTACAATTGTCGTATCGTGGAGTGGTTTCTGTATTTCAGTACTAAATCAGGTACACCAGAGAATCGACTACAAATCCTCTTAAAGTACATTCCTTGTTATAGTAAATGTTTTAGTATGTACACATCTTAAGCGGTCTTCCACAACGCTGCACGCACGTACCAATTACGTTTACGGAATTTCCGTATTAAATTCTGAACTTTTCAAAAGCACGACCTCTGAAAGCCGGTTTTTTACATCGATTACTTGAAGTTAATTGACTGGAACAGAACATATTTATAAAAATTCCCGTATTCTACTGAATATTTTCCAACTTATTCCACAGTCAATTTGTCGAGTTCTCTCCGTTTGAGTTAGCATACCCAATAAATCTAATAAATTTGAAATGATGAAATAGATTTATTGACTCATTCTACTATTATCAGTAGAACTTGGCTATGGGCATAAATATATTAATTAATTCCCTAATATTTATGGTCCTAATTTCTTTTGCTTTTATCAACACAGCTTCTGTACAGTTATTTTTCATACTACCTTAATGGACGGCTGCTTCAAGAATATTAACTATCATGCCCAAGAATGAAAAAGTGGGAATGAAATATCATCAGCGAGATGACCAAACGCAACTTTGATGAAAACCTAGTTTTTCCGGTCTTCGCTCTTGAATACATACAGGAGCAGTCTCCTTAAATCTAAAGCCGATCTTTGTACAGAAATGTATCGCTTAATTGCGAAAATCATAAATATTTTCACATGAAACTTGACATTTAAATGCGGCGAATTCAGTTACGTTGTTAGCGGCACAATTATTCATGCTTGAAATCCTGGTTACTGAACTATGCTGAAATTCAAAATTGGTTTGAAATTATCCCGGTTGTGAATAGAAAATAAATGTACGGGATCTCTCAACACTCAAGATGACGCTTGCCTTATGATTTACGTAATATTATTTTCTCGGTCATTGTGTGGGTCTTTGAATATGATGATCAACATCTTAACTAATTGGTACGATTGAATATAATATATGTACATACGAGTAGATGTATTGAACAGATTGATAGAAAAGATGAATAGAAATTATATTCGATGGAAAATATTTCCAGTTGGAGATAGATAGCCTGAGTAGGTACGATCAGATTTGTGAACCATCAACGAAATTATAACCAGTTAGACAAATAAGAAAAATATTTTCTTATTAACGTCATTTAATTAAGTAAACATATGAAATTCATAAATATATTTTCATGATTTCCGCATGTGATCTACATATTTTGTGACAAAATTGTTAGGTAATAAAAAATTGTATCAGAAGCAAAATAAATACCAATTCGATGTTTTCATTTGAAACAGGGAATTGGAATCAAAGACAATGACAGTCTATCGGCTCTCCTCGCTGCAGAAATTCAGTCCGATTTGCTCATTATGATGTCGGATGTCGATGGCATCTATAATAAGCCACCCTGGGAAGACGGCGCGAGGATGATGCACACCTATACTTCGAAAGAAAGAGATCAAGTTCAGTTTGGACAAAAGTCGAAGGTATGTAAGGAACGTAATGGGTTTCGTTTCGTGGTAATAAAATTATGATATTCGCAGTTACACCATATTACATAATATATATATTGATATTGCAATTGAAAGCATGCATATGTGAACAACACCTGTTAACTGCACGTCCTTTAATATTGGATTATATGTACATCGGTTACTTGTTTTAAGTTAATAGTAACTTGCAACAAATTACAATTGTTAACACTCCGAAGTAGTTAATTTGCAATTCAAATAGTTTTCTAATTAATCAATTCGTTTCTAACAATTGAACAGGCTAAAATTAATTTCACAACAAAACCACAATATTACGAAGCGTAGACACAAAGGGTGTTCAAATTCCAGTTTAATAAATAATTACAAGCCAACTTTGAGAACAATTTGCATTCTGTTTGTGACTAAAAATGGATGTACGGCCACAGAACCGGAACGGTGAGCAAATCGCGTGGGACAAAATTATCTGCGCTAATTTAGATAATAGACGTGCGGAGCCGCAATTAATGTTTCTGTCAAATGTCGCCGCAACTTTGCTTGTATTTCGATATGAGAAAATCTTTAAGGTATTAAGATCGTATTGGGATATTAGGCATTGCAGCAGTGACCTTTGGGTCAAAGGAATTTTTTACAGGCATATAGTACGGTTTAATTTTGATTTTCTCAAACTTGTATATCAACGAGTATTTAGGCCTAAATTATATGAAGACATTCACGCATAAAAGTTTTCATGTCTCACTCTATTTTCGAAATAATAGGTTGGAACTGGTGGAATGGATTCAAAGGTGAATGCAGCAACTTGGGCGATGGCGCGAGGGGTCAGTGTAGTCATCTGTAACGGTATGCAGGAGAAAGCAATAAAGACAATAATCAGTGGCCGTAAAGTGGGCACCTTTTTCACTGACTACGCATCAAACCCGACCACTTCGGTAGATGTGATGGCTGATAATGGTATGTTAATTTATTTTTTTAGTAGAATAGTTAGTTAGTATTAGTTAGTAATTAAATTTTGCAGAATGTCTGTAAAACGCATGGGATGATTTAATGGATCTGAACGTTAAAGATATATTAACAGTAATGAGCTCATTTCTTTCAGCGCGAACTGGAAGCAGAGTTTTACAACAACTGTCACCATCAGAGCGAGCTTCAGCTATCCATGTTTTAGCTGATTTACTCGTAGACAAACAAGATAAAATTTTAGAAGCTAATAATAAAGATTTAGAAGAAGCAACGAAGGGCGGCCTTGCTAAGCCTTTACTAAACAGATTGGCATTAAGTCAAGGAAAGTTAAAAACTTTGTCCATTGGATTAAAACAAATAGCTGATTCCAGTTACGAAAATCTTGGGAGAGTGTTAAGAAAGACGAAACTTGCGGATAATTTGATCCTGCAACAAATAACTGTTCCAATAGGTGTTCTTCTAGTAATTTTTGAATCTAGGCCAGATTCTTTGCCACAAGTGGCTGCGTTAGCTATGGCTTCAGGAAACGGATTGCTCCTGAAAGGAGGGAAGGAAGCTGCTTTTTCAAACAAGGCTCTTATGGATCTTGTAAAAGAGTCTCTTCAGCCAGCTGGAGCAGCAGACGCTATATCACTCGTGTCAACAAGAGAGGAAATTAGTGATCTATTAGCAATGGAGAAGCATATTGACTTAATTATTCCGCGAGGATCTTCGGATCTAGTGAGGAGTATTCAAAAACAGTCACAACATATACCCGTTCTTGGTCATGCTGAGGGCATTTGCCACGTGTATTTGGACAAAGAGGCCGATCCAGTAAAAGCTTTAAAAATTGTTCGAGATGCAAAATGTGATTATCCGGCAGCCTGTAATGCAATGGAAACACTACTTATTCACGAAGACAACATGTCCAATTCTTTGTTTACTGAAATTTGTAACATGTTAAAGAACGAAGGTGTCAAGATTCACGCAGGGCCAAGACTAGCAAGTCAATTGACGTTTGGGCCACCGGCTGCTAGGAGTATGAAACATGAATATGGTGCATTGGAGTGTTGTATAGAAATTGTGAAGGATATGGACGAAGCTATCGATCATATTCACAAATTTGGCAGCTCTCACACTGATGTTATTGTTACCGAAAATGGTAAGGGATGTTATAATTTGGGTAAAATTAATATTTACATTATACGAAACGTTTGTCAATTAAATGAATTCCCTACATGTATGGTTTGTTTTTATTACAGATATAACAGCTAAACGGTTTTTGAGCACAGTGGACAGTGCCTGTGTATTCCACAATGTTTCATCGCGATTTGCTGATGGCTTCAGATTCGGTCTTGGGGCCGAAGTTGGTATCTCTACCGCTAGAATCCATGCTAGAGGTAAGCGCAAGTCATGTGTTCTTAAATTGTTTTTAATTCAATGTAAATATTTCTTTCTCTATTCCTTACGTGAGGTCTAAGGATACGATCCTGATAAAACCAATTCTCTTGTTCAAATGTTTAACAGATGCTATCTAATAATATAAGAATATATGTAAAGTTATTTAATGTAATATCAACATTGTACGCGCTACGCTTTTTAAGATTTAATGTTACTCCGTAGAACGGTGAAGGAAAACATTGTGAAGAAATACAGACCCTAGATTTATTTATAATGTTATCTGAGCCGTGTGAAAAATACAATCAGCACTTGCTCACCGTGGTAGCTATAGCTTTAATTCTACCGAAAGATTCGTACCCATCAGCCCAAAAAATAATTACAAAAGGTTTTCTTGATGATGACTATACAATACTTGTTTTATCAGAAGTTCTTCAATTTTATTTATTTTCACGTCACGAGAGTAAAGTGCTAGATATAATGTATTGTTTTAATAATATGTGTGTTAAATTTTGTATTGTTATATTAGGCCCAGTCGGTGTAGAGGGTCTCCTTACAACTAAGTGGATACTCGAAGGTACGGATCACACCGCAGCGGAATTCAACGAAGGGAAAAGGTCGTGGATCCACGAGAAATTACCTGTTAATTGACTATTGCTGAGATTTATTAGATTCTATTCAAAGATATTTTCGCGTTGAAATACGCAAATGAATTACGTACGCCAATGAATAAAAATTTATTAGAATAAGGAAATTGTAATTTGTTGGTGAAAACTTACAATAATAGAACAATTTATTATGAATTAATATAGGTTTGTCAGCAGATGACAAGTATAATTTAATTTATGAAATTATTATTGTTCACGTTCACGTGGATTTTGAAAATAATTGTATTTTTTAAATATGTATTTAGTTATACGTAATATTAGTACTGTTCGATAGATAAAAATCAATGTTATGTTGTATTCAAATTTGCGTCTGTTGGCTTACTCCTTGGGATTTGTCCCGAATAATTTTTCCCAGAACAACCAAGAATGTGATCTATATTTTACGTTTTTTAATGTTTTCATACATAACGCAATAGAAGCATTTGTATGTAACATGTTTTTCTGTACAATATATAATATTTTTAAGTGAAGGAAAATTGTTTCAGGTAGTTTTTTTAACCTAACAATCCCTCACAAATAAAAATTGTATTTTTTAGAACCTATACGCACATTACAAGATAACATAATACAATTATTTTTTATAATTACACACGTAAGTCTGACGGTAGCTGATACCTCAGAGTCAGACCTACTTACTGCTTATGCGATATTACTTACCTACTAAAATACTGTTGTAAATACATTGGCCGTTTCTGGGTTTATTTAGTAACGTGTACAGCTAACAGTATACTTAGATATGTATATCTACACTTATAATAATACAATTGTAACGAGACTTGATGTTGAATGTATGATATACTCTGACTGTACTAATATTTCCTAGATTCTGTAATCTCCTAATCTCCAACACAGTGGCAGAGTTGTTAGTTTCAATATCATCATCAGCTTGTCTAAGTCCACTGCTGTACATAGACCTTCTTAATGAGGGCATGAGGATGGGGGATCGCAGAGCACCGCTTCTCCCACGGCCTACGTTGCTTTCCGTCGGCGATCGCGGCTTACAAGCCGTCAAGAGCCGTACAAGACTACAGTCTAATCAACCAGCGCCGTGTTCAGTCACTTCTTATGATACCATGGTATCTTGGCATGGCTGATGTATTATTTCTCCGCCCCGATAAGGATAAAAACTTTCGACGCGAATACCAAACTGATCTATTCATTAAACATTGGCTTATGTAATATATAAATATATTTTTTTTGTTATAGATATATTTTTATAGGTTATTTCTATTTAAATTTGGCATTCTACCTAGCAGTTATGAAAACAGCTCGCATCAAAAAGTCAAATATGCGAACGTACAGTTTTGAACAAATAATATAAACGTACGAAGAGTGGTTTGTAAAATAGACTGAAGTAGCACTGCAGTAGGAACTGCTGTGCACATATATCTCTACACTTATGACAGCAACAGACATTTAGCTGAGTGCTCCATTCCGCACTAGGCACTGTTTTCGTTATTCGACATCTCATGTATATTTAGTAAGCTGATGTAGTGTATTTCGCTTCTGTTAATATAAGCTTTTGTATCAGTCTCCCCATTTCTCATAGACAGCATTCGTATATAATCGTACGATCTTATATTCAATAGTCATTGGGCCAGGTGCGTATAACTCCATTCCAAGTAAAGACTATTTCCTCAAATGATTTATTCGGTTCACTCTTCTGAAAGTATTTTATAGAAACATCTGAATAACAAAAAAAGGCCATGTCATACTTAGAATAGGGAACTAGAAACCTTGAAGAATATATTTTTTGCCTGTTTGATATAATAATTATCAGGTAGTTAGAAGTTTACATTGCAACTAAAGATGAATACATTCCTGGCTCGACTATAGTGTTTATAGTTTTAATTTATTTCGAATTCGGTTACTATCTGTTTGCACATTAGCGAGGCTGTACGGAAGACGTATTGAACAGGGGACAATACAATATAAAAATACTTTATTATACACCATGTATTTCACACTAATAATACAATATTTACAACAGAAGATAATATGGTAGTAACAATCGACGGTCTTATCGCCAATAGAATAAAAAATGTCATACATGAAATATGTCTGACGAAAAAGGGTAGGTACATCATACATCACTGTGTCTGGTGGTTGCAAACCTTTTCTTTTTGAAATCCTATCAAAAGAAACCTGATAACAGTGGTCTAATATGACGAAATTCATTGTGGCGGTGAAAATTTAATTCTCTTACAAGGGAAAATGGCAGTTCTACGAGTTGATACCTTAATTCCAAGGATTATTCATTTATTAATTTCAATTAATTATTCAACAGGAAGATCTAAAGGCTTTCAATGCTCAAAGTATTCTCGCTACAGTGGAATGTAAACAATAAGAACGTTAAGTAACGCCCTATCTATGTACTTATCCGCCTACCTCTTCGGAGATTATAGGAGTAATGTTATGTATTTTTAAGTAACGAAAGATTTCATCAAAGCATGCGACATGGAGCACGTTGTAGTATTTCTCCAGTGGTTAAGACTTTCGAAAGAATAAGACTTTCGTTACATTCAAAGCTCCAACAATTTCCAGAACAGAGCAGCTCAGCTGTTGATATAGACGCAGCCATTAATCGAGCTGGAGAAGTTCTAAAATAAAAGCATTTAGTTCTCCTAAGTGTGCGTGTGTTGGGCAATAATGGGTTTTAGCTTTAAGCACACGAATAAACAAACTTTCTTGGTAAATAAAAGTTTTGGAACAGAAAGAGAAACAGGTGACAAAACAATACGACTTGCAAGATTTGCGGTTAAGCCGATATTAGTCCGCTTTGTTGAGCCTTCGCAACTCAATAAAAGTAGTACGAAACAAGTTAGCGTCTATTATTGTTGGAATTGTACTTAAGAATTGCTGTATAACTTATTGGGGACGACCTACGTACGTGCTTTCTTAAGCTTTTATTCTTGGACATTTAGTTACTTTATCATTGTAGTACATTATTATAATAATCTCGTGGGACGTCTCCACACACGGTCACCTGATCCCTAAGTAAGCAACTAGACAGTTTGTGTTACGGTAAACGGCTGATAAATTACATATATACATTTAAACATACACGTATATAGATGTTTTAATACTTAGATTTTATTCCAATGTTCAAGCTCAATGGCGTGCTATTGGACAGGCCTATGTCCAGCAGTGGACGGAAATAGGCTGATAATGACGATGATGATGATGATGACATCCAGACATAGAACACGTACTTGTGCTTATCACAGAAATATAATTTTCTAGGTATCAATCGAACCCAAAATTCCCGGCACAGCAGTCAGATTCATTCACAAACGGGCCAATCGTTACACAACTAACATGCATAAATAAATAATTTATTCCAATAATAATTATAGCTGGAAATTTTTTGAATTATCAAGATTAGTCATAGAACAATGTAGTGGAAATGGACTATTCACAAACTATAACGTTTTTATAATAACTTGCCTCGTTAAGGACTTGTACTGTGTTGTTTTAATTTCAGTCTTAAATGTAATATTATTAGATCAAATGATATTAGGAAAAATGTATAATTTAATAAAACCATTTGCCTAACAAATATATACATATGTATACAGTACTTTAATAATTTGACTTGAATTAGATTACTTCTATTTCTTTTGGGACTTATCACACAGTACTATTTAAATCAGATAGGTAGGTACATAATATCTTTGTTGTATATTATATTCTAAAAATAATAATTGTATTTACCTACATTTTATTAAGGTGCGTCTATGTATGTGTGCAAGTAAAATAATATCACGTAGCAAAGTACTTAAATAACAGATTATAAAACGAACAACGACTGTGTGGCAAAAATGTACAAAATTTCAACACAACCCTTCCTAGAATGGACACCTTAGAAATGATAATGTTCGTACGGAACCAACACCATTAATTTTACACTTAAACAGAAAACTATAAACTGAGCACAATTAACGGTGACCCTTTTGTATGACTATAAAGATATAACACAGATTATAAATCTCACTACGCTGACGACTTCAACAAAAGGTAATTCACAGCAGTGCTGGTGAACGTCTGAAAATACTACGTTCAATATTTACTCATTACATTTGATTATTTCTTTTATTATATTTAATATATCTTTATCATATTAATGTTCTTATTTCTTTGTCATATTAATGTTATGTTTCTTTGTCATACTAATGTTATTTATAGTTCTTTGTCATAATAATGTCGAAGGTGACATTTATAACACCTTGCATGTTTTTGTTTTGGCGCTTCTTATCTACTCAAATTTAAACACCGTCACCTAAAACGCGGTAAATAAAGTTTACGTTTCATGATTTACGTTTACGACGTCTAAAATATTTTTAGGGTAAGGTGTAAAAGTGGGCCTGATGGTCTGACGTTAGTACGAGCAATGTGTTTATTACACGATAATAAAACATAATGTGTTGATGTACGTTATATCTATTTCCCTTTTGTTACTAGTTGTAACAATAGATATGGAACTTACTGTTGCCTTTTTCAGCTATAAGAGAGACCCGTACATATCACTGGCAGCAACAAAGAGTAACCTTAACAGGATACAATAATGGTGCATAGGTAATATTTGAGTGTACCGATAAAATGTAAACTATACTATGATCATATACAAAATATTATTCAGATGCAAAAGGTATTAACCTCATTTATTAATCACGAATCGGAGATTGAATATCGAACATTGCGCGAATAAAACGCCTACAACCGATCTAATTTGAAAAGAATATTTTAAGCTGTAGGTACTATGAAAGTATAAAAATCATTGACTTCTATTTATTGGTCACGACCTATTTCAGTTCTACCACTACGTACGACCTTCTCAACAATCAGCTGGGAAAAAAGATAGTAGTCAAAATTCATCTTAGAAGGTATATAGTGTAAATATAGTGTAGGTTTTAGAGTTCTTAAACTTAAGATCAAAGTCGATAAATGAGGTGCGGCCCCTATCTCTATAGCGTTAAATATGTGTAGTCGTAAGCATGCAATTCAAAAATTCTTTACGTTACTGTATGTAACTGAAGTCGACTTCCTTACATAGAATGCAGAAACGGCATTCTGAAACATCGTATTAATGTATCGCGTGAGCTACGTCTGTTATGGATAAAATATGTTTCTATTCACAAAAAGAATTCGTATTTACGGATAATAAATTTTATGGTAGGTACTTGTATTATTATACTGGTTAAGTACCAAAAAATTTGGCTGTCATTTCAATGTAAGGAGATTATTAAAGCCCTTAGTTAACTTTGAGTCTTTGTTCTTACGACGAGTACGAGTGTTTGTTCTGTGACTGTGTTATAAAATTGCATATTATATAATTGTGTAATAGATATGTATGTATATGAAATGAATTTTTATTATTTGTCGGGTTCACATAGTACCTACAAGTCTATGGTATCAAATCGCTGCTTATGGTGATTCCAATATATGTACTCTTACATATTAATTTACTACACTGATATCTACAATTTGCAGCCATTGCGTATGTTTGTTTCACAATATTACAGAGGTTTGTTCTTTTCAGCAGGTATAATCCAAATTTTGCTATTGAAAACAAATCAACTTGAAATCCTATCTAGGGTTGGCACTCTTGAAAGTGTAATAAATAGATAAATGTGACGTGATCCGAACATATTTTATGATAAAATGTTATTTCTATTACCTATATGATAATGTAGAGTAAAAAACATACATGGTATCAATTTGGACTATTTCTTTATCTCAATCATATTTAAAAAAAAGAACGGAAAAGGACAATATGATACTGCCCCAATATTATTGTACTCCAATATATTCTGTTGTGGTGACACCTAAGCTGCATTTGCAGGGCGCGATGGGGCCCGTGATGGGAGTCACCTTATAAGTGGTAATCCTATTGCCATTCTCCAGGTACAAATCCAAACTCCGAGCGAAATTACTAGAAAATCTAAACCCCGGATTCGAACCCAGGACCTCTCAATTAATAGTCGCGCTTACACCTACTCGACCAACGAAGCAGTCAAGTGTTATTGTTTGTAACTTACATAAATTGGACAACCCTAACATTTCGTAGTAAACCAATCACTTGCAAGGGCGGGAGGTATAAGCCGGGATTAGGATTACATATGCCGCTTCATGATATCATTTTCGCGTAGCACCAATATTGTCTTCAACCCATTCGCGGCGCGCTGTGGGGAATTTGTATTTATTTATTTTTTCTTTTATGCCATAGAAAAGGAAGAAAATGTGGATTTAATGCTTAAAGCTTTTACAAGGTTTCAGGGTTGCTTCCAATTAGGAATTCTAAATATTTTCACTTAAACACTTCATAATTAATTCTGAAATTATATTGAAATAATTTAGTAAAACACGAAGTAAAACAAATTATTTACGAATAAAGAATTTTTGAACTTACTAGTCTATTACAAAGAAAAAGGAAAATAATAGATACATCTAGCAGATATTAGATGCAAATACAGCCTTGATTTTGAAATATGAGAATGTAACAAAAAATATATTAGAATCGTCCTAACGCCTGACCTGATGGTTTTCCGATTTCAATCAGTGCCAGTAAAATTTTTGTCCAACGTATTTGTGTTTCTACAAAAAAAAAACACTTACTGAAGAATAGTTGTGATCCTATAGTTACGAAACTATTATACACTTTTATAATGTCTTGACTGATAAAAGGGTAGATAGGCATATTCAAGGCGTTTAAACAAGTAAAGTTAGAAGTGTTAAATTTGAAAAGTGGATTCCTATTACGTTGTAAGTACCCACTATAAAACAATTTTCAGAAATTCCACCCCTCAGGGGGTAAAACAGGAGAAGAAAGTTTATAAGAAAATTGGAATAGTTGGTACATGAGCTTATTAACCAGAAGTTAAGAAATTTGAATATTGAATATTGTTCTTTTTTAAGAGTAGCTTCTAAATATCTTAAAGATTTTTATGCTTTACTACATTATATTAAGCTTGTTGTTTCTAGAATTTAATTTGTTTCGCTCGAAAATCAGACACATTACATTTGTCCACATTAAAATGCACTTACATATGAATTAAAATTGTGTATTATTATACGAATTTTGACGTTCGCTAATAATTATTTTGATGTTTGTTTATTAATATTTCATGACATCTCATAAAATTTTAAACAAGGCACATTCGTCCGATGTAGTGTAGGTTCGAATATAAATAAAATAACAGCATTAAATGCGACGTCCAATTGCTTTTTCAATTCAATCTTTAAAACAAATTGAAATACAACCAATCAAGTTTTTCGACCAATATTTCCAAATCAATCAAAACTTTATATTATTCCGTTAAACTTACCGGTTCGTGTATTAGGAATATTGAAGTGTCGCCATCAAAATGCTTTCCGAATTTGTCCCATAAATACGGCAGCTATATTTCAGTCACTTTTTTAAGTGCAGTATCGTAGCAAAAGCAATATCAGATAAGTCATTTGTCGTTCGATATTGGCGAGCAAGGTCTAGCCAGTTTGCTCTAAGTCGGCGAGTGCAGCAGACCCCTTAATTCACACTCCGACGCTAGTCTAGAACTGCTACTAACTTCGTATAAGCCTTACACCCACATTTATGGCACTGCAGCTAGTGCCGGAACATTGCTCTTGGACAAAGCCAGCGCATATTTATCTTTAGAATATAAATATACAAAAGCTAGGGTATATTATTAGTTCATTACTATGGCTCTTCAGTGCTATTTTACTACTGAGTTTTAGTTCAGTCTTTTTATAACCTGCTTAACGAGTTAGGGGTAAAATTGCATCAAGATTATAATCATGTTTATTTTTCTATTCTGTACATCGCTGTTCCAAGTACCTTCTGTATTTTGTTTCATCTATAGTATTTTTTCCACATTTTGCTATGTAACGATACATCGTCATATAAACTTTTTTCTATATGTAGGTATAATGTATGTAGTTATTACAAGTAACTTCTAAGTTTTCTTTGTTCTGTGGTTTTATTGTTTTTTTAAACGAGCTAAGCTCTAAAGAATTGCTCAGATTAAATTAAACGGGTGAACATTTGTTACGCGTAAGATCTAACTTCGCTGTTTTAAAGATCTCGCAACAAATAGTGGTGGATTAAATACGAACTTATGTCTACACTTTGAGATATCCACTTTGATTATTTGATTTCAACATCACTGGTTTTTTAAGTAAAAAACTTGCTTATATTCTTAACGGATTGTTAGATAATTTTTGGCTTTAAATGCCTTCAATAAATTCGAATATCGGAATCGCACAATGTTATAATATTGTCTGAATGTTGACTGATGAGACATTAGCTTATTTTTGCCGCTAAATAATAGTCTTAGACTGACTGATAAGGCGATTCACAGAACTTTGTGGCGAAAATGGAGGAGGCCATTATTCTACGGAGGGGTCCATAATTAAAAAAGTATAATTATAAATTGTAATCTATCAAGGAAGTAAAAGGTTTAATAATAATAAATAGTTCTAGCGCTGTGTGATCGATAAGGTAAGAAAAGAAAGTAGGTACTACGAAAGTATTCATTCCTATGGAATAATAACACTATAAGTCCTATCTGCGACAAAACTCGGTTATTATCTACGGGTTGGTGAATCCTTTCAACAGCAGGGAACAGGTTTATAAAACACTACTTACAAACTATTTTAACGTAACAGCTCCATATTTAAAATATAAATGATTCTCAGACCATTTTTGACCAGCGTGGCAGCCTATGACTTTTACCCTCGTAATGTACCAGCTCTTATTCGATAACAGCTCTTATTTTGACCATATTCGGTTAGCGTGGCGGACTATATGACCTTAACCCTCGTCATTCCGAGAAAAGATTCATGGTAAATCGAGAAAAGATGAAATTGTTGACAGTGACAATGATAACAAAGACTATATCGGGGACAATGCTTCGACATTTTCTTTTTGATAATGGAACCGGGGATTGCGAAAAGGTTGAGATTCTGAATTCTAAGTTAAATTAACAGCGGCTTATTATTTTTATCCGGAACCGGATCTTTTGTATTATCAGAAGTGTTTTTTCTTTCCGTATCTCCTCGGAGTTGAATAAAAGATCGTCGGGAGACAATTAAGTGTTGCCATTTACTGCGAACAATTTAGCCGGAGAACCGGATCTTTGCCAGTATATTAACTTGATGTAGATAATAACAAAGCTGAGATCTAGAGGCTTATTTATGTAATTCTAAATGCTGATAAAATGTAACATAAAAATATAAAGCATTTTTAATATTCCTAAAGATGAACTGACTGATTAAAACACATTTCTTTTTTATCTTTATAGAAATAATATTATTACTTTAATGTAGTATTATATTACCCTTGATATCTATTATAGTGATTTTTTTTTTTTTTTTTTATGTAGAAATAGATATGTAGATTGGATTATATGTAGGTATATTTATGTATTTTCCAACTGCATTGTCTTTGCCTTATGAATAACTATGATTTTGACTTGATTAGATATTATCTTAGACTTATCGTAGACTATAAACGCAGAGTTAGTAGTAGTGGAACTGGATAATAGAAAATAAATAATGTATTTAATACCTCTGTATCGGAATTACTCTATGTTCATTAGTTTTCATAATCTTGTATCTTACTAGATTCGGACTCCACTCGTTAGTTTCTAAGTAATTCTGGACAGCGTGATTTATATCATCTTTCTTGTTACTGTACTCAGGGTAGACAGAAATAGATATTAGTTCTTCCCAATAAAATAAATAAAACATTTATGTTTTAAAAGTAGCATGAACGTAACACCACGCCAATAATCCCTGAAGGGGTAGGCAGAGGAGTATAGTACTATAGTACCATAATGTTATTACAATTGTTTTCACTAAAGAAATATTTAACCGGGAGGTACCCTCACTGCAATAATTCTCTTTAAATAATGGAAACATATTTTCATTTTATAGTATTTTTTACGACTCAAATAATACTTACCTACCGAATAAAAGCTACAAACTCACAAAATATTATACTTTTTTTAAATTATATCGCTATAGTTATAAAAATATACAGACTTTGAAAGAGAATATTAACTTTATTATGTGAATTTTAATTCGAGAATTAATTGTTTTTGAGAAACAATTTATTAATAATATTTAAGTATCCCTTGGAATGGCATGAGGATAATAAATATTTCCTGCATTTAAATCAAATAATCGAATTTATCTTGACTTATAAAAACTAGGTATAGACCTATTTTCATAAAATTCTCGTAATATCTTTTGTGATTTTCCGGACATTTTCATTGCGGTATTAATTGAATTCTTTATATTGAGATAAAGCGGGAAAATAAAGCTTGATTCATATTTAAGAACGCGATCACGTACGTTTTGGGACCGGACGTACGCTGTCAGTAGGCCGTGTGCGATTCGTGCGTAAAAGCGAACATCGCAAAAGCGTACCTTAAATATACCTCGAGAAACAATATACCAAATAAAATATTCCACTCCAATAAGGAATGCCGTTCATATATCTACTATTCGTGTAATTCGCATCCTAATGTTGATTTATAGTTCACAGCTAAAAGGAACACCTTACCGTGCTACTTTCCCGCGCTTTGACGAATGATTTTCACGTTAATGCGAACAGCTTTTTCATATTTAACACCCGTAACATTTCTAAGGAAAGAACAATAGGTTTTGTTATTTTTTTCTGTTCTTTGTCGTTCGTTTTCATTTCATAGTTATCCATGAATCAAATGGTAGATATACTACATATTTAAAATAGTTATTTCTTTCTCCCGTTAACACATATTAGGTAACTGCCTTGTTGGCCAACGTGATTGGAGTGATACCGAATAGAAGTTGTGTCAAGGTAGTAGGGATGTATTTGTGTAAAATAACAGTTTACATCGATATTATATATTATTATATTTACCGATTTATTATTGCATGTATTCATAGGTATCACAAATTATTCATTTCAGGGTTAAGTGTATCCAAATGTGCTACATCAGCATCATCATCATTATCACATCTGCCTTTACCGTTCCACTGCTGGACATAGACGTTTCCTGACGTGTGGCACAACACCCGATCCTCCGCAGTTCTCATTCAGCCGCTACCACCTGCCTTTTTAAGGCCGGCGGTCCTACGGGTCTGAGCAAATGTGCTACAATACGAGAAAATCCGGTAGTGGAATTAATTTTCCATCATAAGAAACGATTGACCGTAATACTGCAAACCGTACGTCATCCTCTTACTGTTATTGCCGGCTCTTGGATTGATGACGTAACATATTTTGAGCACATAATCGAGTTATAGCGGTGTGTACAAAAATGATACAAATCCTACTGAATTCCAAAATACAATAAAAATTCCACGTATTGTTTTTATAACCTTAAAATATTTGCGCTCGTTAACAAAATTGCATTTGCACGAGCGAGCACGAGTAGCGATTTCTTAATGATTCCAGAAAGTTCCACCCTCAGCTCGGGGGAATCGTTAACTCGAGGGTTTATGGAGTGTGGTATACTGGTTCCAGACTGATTTTATACAGCTTTTATCTCGTAAATATAGTTCCATCCGATTTATGGTAGTCCTTTAAAGGTTTAACGGTGCTTTCCCATATCTTAGAAAGGTCTAAGGAAACAGGTTGCGTGCGTTTCTTAGCTTTTTCATCCGTAAGAAGTACCTTAAAACGCTTTGAATTCCTTTAGTGAATTTTAGTGACTGGGACTGTCTGCTTAATGTTTACACCGAAGTACAGAAATGCTGATACATGTTTGCTGTTAGGGGCAAACTTTCATTATTGTATGCTATATATGTATACATGCATTGCGATCTCCTAGCCGCATCCTCAGCGCGATGTTTATGGGTATAAACTCCTCGGGGAAGTTCTACGTTCAGCAATGGAGTTAAGCCTGATGATGATGAAGCTATATATATATACAAAGAGACACTTCAACACTCCCCTTAATACCGATGGTGCTGTAGGTATCTTCGTTTTAGATTTTCATACTAAGGGAACCCGTTCGTTTCGTTTACTTCGTTCATTAGTAACAGTGCAGTGTAACAAATTGCTGGTGCTGGTTCTGCTGTTGACGACGACGAGGACGACGCAGGCTAAAATGTTTCAGCGCGACACCGGTCTAAGACGTGATTACTATAGATAATAGAACTGTGATTACAATGAATAGTCTGGTGGCCGTCTTGTGATTACCTTACCCACACGTCAAACAAATTTAACGAAGCCTTCACCGCCTCTAATCACGGCTCGCTGGCTGCGCCGATATGCAAATGTAATTACAAGCTATAACGAACGCAACACCTACAGCTGACTCCACTGCTTGCCTCTAACGAACAAAGGCGAGATCTTACAAGCTGTTTTTACTGGCAGGGTAAACAATTTTTTTTTAATGATAATTATTATAAGTCACCGTAACATGATTAATTATTATTGTTATTATGTCGGCACGTCACGTCTCGGCCTACGCCGTAAGGGATGGGCAGAGAGCATCGAGTGTCTAATATCTCTATCCTTATAGACCTGTCATCCTTTTTCTATATTTAACAGTTAGTAAGTTGACTGGTGTTTAATACAACCAGGAATTACGTCCGTCTTTTGAATAACAGGTCAGTATAGAAGTGTCATAATAAAGTATTAATAAATAACAAATAAACTGCATTCAACAGATCGTCGCTCACCGCTTGCAGTGGGACAACAATTTCTGGTATTTGCAATTAAGCTGAGACATATAAAGTACTATTTGTATCGTAAATTTCAAATTTGGTAGAATCTCAATCTTCTCGTTAAACAATTGCTCGGCGGCTTTTAGCAATGTAAATGTTTGAGGTTGTAATTGAGTTGTTTTATATGGACCAATGGAAATTGATAAATAAGGGCTTCGATATCATAGACGGTTAAAATTTGCTTTGATTGCACTTTATATTATCGTTTGTATAAGGTCAGAGCCATGCTCTCCTGATTTACAATTAAACAGTAGTAGAGTCGCGTATATGGTGTAAATAGTACATATGAGTAGAAAAAACAGATATTCATAGATACAGATAATATTAGACATAGTAA
>DWEE01000313.1:0-18625 GCA_018245755.1 Parelbella macleannani | reverse complement strand
TTGTTACACGGAAGCCTCTACCGGTCCATATTTCACGGTATGCATATATTTAGAAGTCTATGCCTAACGGAGGAGTACTCCCGGCATTGATATTGAATTTGGAAAAACCAATGCAATCTGGGACTTAAAGCTTACTTCTGAGACACTGATAGATGAACCAAGTAAAGAATTTATTTAGCTACACCTGTTATAGACATTATGTTTTAAAGATAATTACAAAATTAACTTTTCAAAAACATTTCATCATGTAGGTACTCGTATCAAAGGAAATACAAAATAAAAAATAAACGTCAACTTCAGAATTAAGTGGTCACTAATCGAGGTATTGTGAGCGTTCATTATTAGATATGTACTGATACTTTGTAGCCCAATTCAGATTCATTAAATCCACTTTTACTAATGAAGTTCGATGTTCCCTGTCGTTTGGGTCGGGCCAGAGTACCGCTCTCCGGAGCGCCGTTATCATCGTAGTATCACGAGCAAACAAATATATCTCGTGATTATTTCCTGCCACATACAGTACATTGTTTAATATGACCCAGATAGAACCGTACCTGGCAAAACTAGCACGCGTTTGGCGTTTACAAGTTTAGTTTAGTTCCAAGAGCTAAGAAACCCTATCAATATGTACCTGTGCTCACGCATGCTCTCTAACGAGCACGCCTTAGCATGTTATGTACACCTTGTAGGACTTTTTAAGTTCCTAAACGTGACGAGACCAACAGTGGAAAGATAAACGGGCTGATGATGACTAAATCTAAAATTGAGCCGTGTTGATTTTCTTAAGTGTTTTGCTACCATTGAAAACGTCCAATATTTACTAAAAGCCACTGATAGTTCTTACCTAATTTGAATACCCATATTGTTTCACTATACATTTATATGTTAGGAAACTCGCCATACTTAATGTAATAATTATAAATGATAACTAATTCAGCTGCCGTTTTGTCGATTATTAAAAAGAAATCACACAGATTTCCGTATATTTATCAATTTTTGATATCACTTAACAATCTCTTTAGCGCTTATACGTGTAAATCGGAATTAACGAATATTCAGACCTGAATGAAGTACAATACCTAATTATGCGAGTATGTTTTACCTGACGTCATACACTTCCACTGCCATCTACATACATGAGGTACCTCATCCCCGTGACCGGGAATCTGTCATTGTTAAGACAGGTGACTAAAGTAAATTTGACCCGCTCCGTACCGTTTGCGCGGCAAGTTGCCATGGCGATAATTGCCCGAATAGAAGATTGATGTGTTTAGGATAATTATTAGAGGATAACATAAATATTGTTTAATAACATATATACATAGGTACCTGATCAAACCTAATTCTATTTTTGCAGAGATTTTAGATCCGGTTTCGAATGCTGTGGGCGTGGTTCGATCTTAGCCATTATTTATGAATTGAGCCTAAATGTTAGTGGTCCTCACATAAATTAAATCAAAGCATTTGAGCTATTTCGCTATGCATACATTAAACGGTCAGTACTAAAAAAGTGTTCATAATTTTGTCAATTTTTTTTATTAACACATATGATTAATGTTGGCTTTCACAGCTTTACTGGATAGGATTGATGGGCTGGGCTTGGGAATAACGCGGGTAGCGCACCTGCCTCAGGGTAGTAACTTTGCGGTTCTACTGGAAAGTTATTTAAAGTCAGGCCCAATGATGCACCTGACCTGATGATCTGACCACGTGACCTGACATTACTAGCAGCTGCAAGTGTTGTAATGATGAGTAAAAAGATGTGGTAGCCTTACCTTTACTAACGTCAAGTAAATCCGTACACAGGCGGCATGTGCTGAGCTAGTGTATTTCGAGGTAATCATATTCAAATAACAACCTTCAACTACGATTTATGCTCTACAAAATAATATACTACATTTATTTCTCCTAAACTCCTTTCCAAAAAATTGTTATCGTCAGTTTGTTTTAATTTTATATACCTTTCCGACATCCAAAATGTACGTGTAAAAGGAAGGAGTGTTTTCGGTCTTTGCATGTGTCGAACATGTGTCTTGGCGTTGCGTAATTGAATACAAGATTGCATCAGATATTTTAGGTGATTTGGTCTTAAGGCGTTAATACAATTAAAGATTATTTTATTACAAGTGAGTTTTTTGGGTCAAGATTAAATATATGTATATAATCACTGAAA
This sequence comes from Parelbella macleannani, assembly GCA_018245755.1. NCBI lineage: Eukaryota > Metazoa > Arthropoda > Insecta > Lepidoptera > Hesperiidae > Parelbella > Parelbella macleannani. Next base: position 16,452 of record DWEE01000313.1, on the reverse strand, counting down.
ACAATAAATATAATAATATTCTTTGAGAAGTTAGTGGTTTATTCTACCATTATTGTTTAACCGACAAACGGATGAAATTTTGTTGATTTTGCTTTGCCATTATGTATATCGCGCAAGAGACGTTAAATTATACGATATAATTCGTTACTATGTTTTTATTATTATTATTAAAGTTGTTGCATCTGAACCGAAGAATTTGCTTCTTCACCTTAGTGATACGCTCACCAGGGGTGCACACCGTAGGCTCCCGTCAAGATGGGGGTAGCGACACGGGCGATGTGGGCGCTGTACGCGATCGGGGAGGTCGCGTATGTGGAGATGATGGGAGAGGCAGCGGCGTAGGTGGAGACGACTGGGGAGGCAGCGGTGTAGGTAGACACCACGGGAGCGGTCGCGATGAGGGGGGCGGAGCGTTTGTGGATCAGGTGAGCCTCGGTGAGGGCCTTCGTCTCCAAGTGAGCAGTCCGAGCGGCGATGACTTCGGGGGTGTCGAGGGGCACGGCGGGTGCAGCCCAGGCGCCAGTGGTGGCGACCGCAGCGGGAGCGATGACGGGAGAGGAGATGGCAGCAGTCCTGATCACCGCCGGCGCTGCGATGGCGGGCGCGTACGCTCCGGCGAGCACGGGCGCGCTGTAGGCAGCAGGCGCGGCGTAGGCCACGGGCGCGCTGTAGACAGCAGGCGCGGAGTAGGCGACGGGCGCACTGTAGGCAGCAGGCGCGGCGTAGGCCACGGGCGCGCTGTAGGCCACGGAGCTCACGACGGCGGGGGTGGACTTGATGTCAATGCGGGACTGGGAGGAAACAGCGGCGGGCGCGACGGCGACCGGGGTGGCGATGGCGGCGGGGGCGGCATACACGGCGGGCTGCGCCAGCACTGCGCGGGCCACGGGCGCCACAGCAGCGGTGGCCACAATAGCGGGCGAGGACTGGATGTCGACGCGAGACTGGTGAGACACGGCAGCGGGCGCGAGGACAGCCGCCGGCGCTGAGTACGTCAGCAGTCCGCTTTTCAACCCAGAGGGCTTGGCGGCGGCCAGCGCCATCACGGACAGGAACACCACCAGCGAGTTCATCGTGGTCTGTGTTAGTTCAGATGTGGACAACGAAAGGTGAGTAACTGATGCTTTCTTTCGTACGACGAGCGTATTTATATCGTCAAGTTTAAATATTAAAAGTCAAGATTACCATGTTTGCGTCTCGCTACGAAATTCAACCGCTACAATTACGGCGCAGAGACATGGTGGGGTGCGTTGATTATACATTTAATATATTATATTTAAATTCGTCCGCATGAAAAGTTTCGCGTTGTCAAATTGTAACATATCCGTATTTAATGATGTAATATTTAAGTTTTCTTACGTTCGTCACATTATTTACATACAACATTTATTACGTTGTATTAAATCTGCATAATTATAGTATGTATGTGTGTGTGCATTGTCCTCATATATTTTATGTAGGTATGTATATTTACGCACTACTTTTTTGTATTGAAAGGGATGGCAAACGTTCAGACGGGCCACCTGGTGGTAAGGCACCACCGTCGCTTAAAGACATTGGCAACTTTAGAAGGGCTATCAGAGCGTTGCGTGTCACGAAGAAATTTTTCACGCTGCGTTTGAAAAAGCCTATGTCACAGCGTATCTTAAGCACCTGTGAAAGAAGTTCTTTCCTTAATTAGCACTTGCGCGATAAATACATAGGTATTAAGCGGGGTAAAAGTATGTATCAAACGAAACGAAGTCGTTTAAGGTCTTTATTTTATAAAGTAGTAGATAGATAGTAGATGGAGAGGGAGATCGTTTTGAAAATAAAATTAATGTTGGCATCCAAAAACCTCATTGTGAACAGGGCCATCAATACTTGTCGTCGGGGGCACGGTTTATGCTTTACACCCTTCCAGGGTGATCTCTGTGTGCTATTACAAAGCGTTACTTTCTGTGCTGATTGTGCAAATTGTTGCGAGCGGTGACCATTTGCCAGCAGTCGCGCCAGCTCCTCTGCGTATTTTGGTCATCTACTGTACAAAACAGTCTTTTTGTTCTCGTAGTCTATCCTCAGAAAATACTGGGCGATTTATTATGAAGTAAATGGTTTTATTCATATATGACAATAAAGTAACTGTTTTTTTAATTTATGCAAGTGAATGCATCCTTAAGACCTGTAGGCGGACCGAGTAACCCGATTGCCACTGCTGTACCCCTGCAAAAGTTACTCAGGCCTCACTCAGACACAAGTCTTACAGATTATACTAGAACCAAGAATAACCTAATGATTAATTTAAAAATACAACTTGTTACGTAATATGCACAACCATTTTATTTATCAACTTGATCAGTATTATCACGGAAATGCGATTCACGTGTTATAAAATTAAATCAGCAATCATTTTTTGTAACTAGACTCATAAATTATCGCAAAATAAACATACTGATCAATTGCTAGTTTTACCTGCGTGGATCAATGTAACTTATTATAGGCCTGCTTAGATTTGGGCCACTTTCCGTGCGGCGGAATGTATTTTCATAGAACTTTTTGGTTTCCATTTTTGTGACATCAATGTAGATTGTTATTTGATGTTGATAATATTGGTTTTCTTAATGTTTACATGAAAATGGGAATATGCAAGTACCTTCTGGTTTTATGGCGTGAATAATATTTAATGATAAGTTATTGTATTCGTTTACAATTAGCATAGTACCTACATTGTTTGAACTGGCTTTTGTCAACTTGGAACCGAGAAATGGACTTTAACACACGTTATTGCTGTATAATCCAGATCAAGAGATAATTGTATGTTATTTTTTGCATTCCAAAAGCAATAGCTTAAGTTTAAGCTTAAGTTTAAGCGTAAGTTTAAGTTGAAGTTTAACTTCAAGTTATTTGACAATGATGTAAGGGATGATTAGGCGATTGGATTTATGTCGTTGCTACCGAAACATTGACAATAGAAAGAAAATGAAGGTATTTAATAATTAGGTGCATTCATACACACTTTACTTACTTACGATTTACACTTTTATCATACATTTTTGTTTACATTGTTTTTAATTTCGGTACGGAGTACATAATTATACTATCATAAAGAAATCCAGTTACTGTCCCGGGAGACGTGTCGTTAAAACAAGACTTTTTATGTAAGTGCTCTATAGATCGAAATGTTAAGGTTTACGCAGATTAACCTTGGGCAAGCTTTCATACTCGGCCGGAGCGCTCCGCGGACACTCGAGTGGGTATCCGACCGAGCTGCTACAACCGAATGATTTTAGGTTAATTTAAATAACGCGTGCCTATTTCGCGACGTCGGGGACAATAGCGTAACTTCTTAAAAACATCACGCAAAAATTACGAGGATATCCGGCAGAGAATTTAGGTAATTGACATCGCTCATGGAACTAACATATGGAGTGCAATAGCAGTTGCCTCATTACAGACGTCGTAGAGTCGATGGCTGTTGAAGGAGACTAATTGTGAAACGTGAGGGTGTACTACACTCTTCTGTCTACTTCTTCGAAGGTTACAGGCGTGATGTTACGTTTTTTGTGTTACGTAATATTTGTTTATAGTAATTTAAATGCAGTTTTTAGGGTATTTACAGCTCTCGGTATATATGTAACAGCGACGACATTATAATTATGAACGAGCGACGCGAGGCGGCGCACGGGATACGTCGAGCCTTTTACGGCGAGCGCGCTACCGGCTCTTGTAAAGTTATTGAATCAACAATACGTGTGGCCGCTCCGGCAGCCAACAATCATTATTTACGAGTGCGGGCCATCAACGTACCGCAGGTACTTTATTAAGATTCATTGTAATTCGTTTAATAGCTTTAAAAATGTTATAGAGTAAATGCTTACCGTTGTACCGCTTAAATTCTTTGTTGTCATTGTCGTAGTTCTATCTGTAAGCTGTATCTTTACACCAAGAGTATACGGTGAAGCGAAAGTAATGATCTAATGCAAATTGGCTGCTATTTTGAGAAAAAACAGAAAAAAAATCCATTTGTTTTAAGGGAAAGTTTATTTGAAAGCGTAGAATTTATTACATTAATTAAAAAAAATGACATCGGTCAAATGACCATCTCCAGAGTCTGCGCCCGTTTTTATTCATTTCATAGCGATTTGAAGGGCTCTGAAAACGGGTCCAGTGATCGCCAGATTTGATGGCATCTGCCCCGTCCATTGAGGCTTTAACAGTATTGGCCTTTTTATCTGAGTAACTCTTTGCTTAAGAATGTTGCGATAGGATTTCTCAACATGCTTTTATTTATGTCACTCAAACGTTCCTTGTATTCAGGTAGAGTAACATGCTAAATGCTTATCGAATCTGATAAGTCCTGTACTTAGCATTCTGAAAGCGACAGACAAAGACGTTGCAAACTTTGGCAAACAGCTGCTCGGTCCGCGGGTGCTATAAAGTAGTGCATGTAATTATGTACATACATACATGCGGTTAGTGAATTGTATTTAGTTGACAAATGTGTATGGGAAGGAATAATTAATTTATCAAAAGTTGTAACTTCCGGAACACAACCATATGTAGCTGCACAGCAAACATGATGTAATATGTACATATATTAATGCTCTATGATTTTGCGGTTTGAAAGTATATAAAATAGAAACATGACAAAGTAAGATACAAATATTTCATCAGATACATAGGTACATGCGTCATGAACTGTGTTGACGAATTAATAGTGTACTTTGTACTATTTTTCATTTTGTCCCTGGCTCTACGGCACGGCGAGCCACGTCATCGTAATCGTCGATTTAGACACTTAAGCAGACGTCTGAATTAAGAAGTCATTGTGTAAAGTTTACTGAAAATTTATTTTCTGATTTCAAACAAATATTTTATTCATGTTCATTTATTATTTCCCAAATCAAACATTCCGAATATACTTAGAACTAGGAAATTAAATAAGATAGATGGTAGGTGACTGTTGCGCTTTTGAACTAGGTCTGGATGTTGCGGACTGGTGGTCGGTCCTCGGGGAGGTGGTCGCTCACCAGCCGTGGCCGTAGGGGGCGGCGGCGACGATGGGCGCGTGGGCCGCCACGATGGGCGCGGGAGCCGCCACGATCGGAGCGTGCGCGGCCACCACCGCGGGAGAAGCAATCTATAAACCAAAAGCATTATTAGAGTTTATTTAAACACGTTTGTTGCATATGCGTCGCTCATAGCCGGCAAGGCGACATACCCTGACGGTGTTAGCGTAGGAGGTGGCGACGGGGACGGCGGCTTTGACGATCGGGGCGCTAACTATGGGGGCGCTGACGACTCCGTGGCCCCAGGGCGCAGCGGCGAGGGGCGCTCCGTAGAACCCGCCAGGGGCGGCGGCGGCCACGGCTAGCAGGGCGGCGAACACGACCTGCGGCAGGCACAGACGCAGCCTATATCACATTATATACACGACAACATGTTGACTTAGTTTCGATGTTATAAGCTTCTACGTGTTTCAACTGAGGTACTAATTGAAAGTTCATTCGTTTTACAAGTGTTATGCCCTTTGTTCGGAAACAGCAGTGCGTACTTGGTTCTATATATTACTTACGTCCGTTTTTGTCCCTTACAACACGTAGAAAACAACTTAACACTTATGTGGAATGCGCTGCCGCTCTCGCCATCTATTACCGTCTACCAATACTTACAGGACGGATAGTAACTTAGAAGTAAAATAAATCTATAAATATACAATACAATTATTCTTTATTGTACACCAGAAAGATACAACAGAGACAATACAACATTTTAGGACATATATACAAAACGCGGTCTTGGCGCGTATCGCGTATTATAGTAATTGATACAAATGATTATACATAGAGTCCAGCGATCATTAGATAGGCTAATACGCACTTGTACATAAATCATAAAAAAGACTCACAGGCTATATCTGTTATTTAAAACTAAACTGATACGGTATCATTTAATATTTTTATGCAGTGCACAGTGGACTTTACCAATAGGCCAGTAATTAAACAGTTCTATGTCGGTAATACCATGTCGTATGTCGTTTGTCCTTAAAGGACATTGCTATATGAACATTCTAGATCGAAATATAATCCGTTCCAATTGAGCCACGTGCGCGCGGCGTGCGCGTGTGCTGCTGGGTTAGCGGTTAGTTGCGCCTCCAGCTCGCTTTGTCCCAACACAAGTGACACTGTACTTTATGATGTGTGCACAAGTCCCACGTGTTGTTTGTCAATGAACGAGAATAATGAATTAGTTAGTAGTCAGAATTTTTTAACCTTTTTAAACTTTTGTTTTTTTAGGTGGTATAGTTTATTTCCCTGAGAAACTAGTTTTACAAATTATTTTTGTGAAATATTAATAAACCGTTATTATATTTCACGCCAAGACCCTTATGGGGTAGGCAGAGGAGTGCCATTTACCTACATCCTTACATATGAATATTTTATTGTCTATGAATAAAAGCGTTTAAGCGTTACAGCGTCGAAGTGTGTATTACACAGAACCTACATAGTAATACAGTTTGCAAAATCATGAGCGCGTTAAGCGATTAAAACAAGTAAAACAAACATTGCGGATGCCAACGAATGACTAAATACAAGTTTTAATTTATATCTCGCTCTATTTGCGGTTTCCTGGTAAATTTGATCCACAAGCGTCAAAATAAAATAAAATGGAGTGTTCCGGGCGGCAACGGGTGGCCTCGGCAGGTCGTTACCGCCGCAGTGAATGTCACCGCCACAAAAACCTACTGAAAGTAAACCAACTATAATATCACAATCTCGATCACTCCCTCCTTTATTTTGGCGAGGGTGTACATTTTTTATAAGTGGGTACATCTTATTTTTTCCTCCCCTGAAGAGTCATTAAGCAGGAGGTTATGGGCAAAAACCTTTCAGGGGAGGCTCATGTCCAGCAGTGGACTTAAACACTGATGACGACGATGTCGTCTTTACTTTTAAGTACAGGTGGGGTTAAATTTGTAGTGACCGTTACTTTACAAGTCTCAATTAGGTATATCGTTTGGGTATAGGGTTTGTATTTGTACAATAATTTTTATCATTGCTGAGTCATGCCGCAGCCTCCATGAATATATTAAGGTTAGTTACAGATTTGAATGCCTAAGAGAGAACAACGTTTAAAAAGACAAATATACAGATACATTTCTAGTTTTCGCGCCTACAGATTGCACTTTTGCGTCGTTAGGACGTTACCTGACCAACGGCTATTAACACTTGTCTTATAGTATAACTTAGTTAATATTATTATTAGATCATCACGGTGCGTCTCTTTAGGTGTAGGCAGATTATGTTGCGACATTTAGTTAAATCTGCGAAAACATCTAATTAGCAACGAGTAATTTGTTACCAAGCTTCAGTTTAAAAACTATGAATATACTGAAATTTTTCGATTAGTTCTAGTGTTTCTTTTTAATGATAAATATCGGCAGGAGGAAGCTTGGACAATTTTTTTTTTAATTATTTAAGGGTCCGTGCAAAGTAATCACAGCAGCGAGCGCGCTGCTCGACCGATCGAAGCATTATTAATAGTTCAAGTGAAATTCCTTATCTTGATGAAACACTACTGTAGTCATGTTGCAAGTATATAGTTTACTAAAATTACTTGATAGTAAATTATACTATTTTAGTTTATATTTAACGTTTTAAGATTCTATCATTATTATTATACAAAACAATTATGATTAACTTTTTTCGTACGCAAAGCCATGTAAAGGTATATTCTTACCAGCTTGTACATGTTGTCGAGGGGTGGTGGCTTGTTGAGGCGAAGGAGGGAGATTTGGGAACGAATGTGCTTAGGGACAGCCTACTCGATGCTTTTATACCGCTTAGCACATGGCTCGCCAAATCCGTCTAACCCTACCTCCAGTCTGGGCCTAGGTCATCTATATTAACTTTACTCTAGATACGGGTACCGATAGCAAAACAATCTAGTGTATTTTTTCCACAAATTATTGAAATTTCCATAATTGATTTAAAAGGTCATCGCTGCAACATCTCAAGAAACAACGTTGTCATTGTATTGTTAGCCCAGTTTATTACGGGGTGGGTAGAGACTAGAGACCACCAAGAGCGAAATATGGAAGTTTTGTCATGGAGGTATATCACTACAGAGCTTACTTATAAATTCAATATTCGCACAAGTAGTGTGCCAGAAGTATTAGGCGCTATGCGAGTGTTGGTTTCTGATGTGTAGAGTACCTACATCCGTTTCCTGTATATTCGATCCGTGCGTCGAGGACGTCATCATGTCTCTTGTTCGAAAACGAAAAAATAACGAAAACATTTAAGCGCTGTCACAGGTTTTACAAACATGAAATTTCACGTCCAACTGAATATGTCTCAAAAGGCCGCGCTACACGTGGGTAAATATCAAGTACAACTGCTTATTGTTTACTGGCCATTAACGCTGCGGTGAAAATGTAAAAGTCAAGGCGAAAGCAAAATCATTTTGAAAACGTTGAAGTGCTCCTACTGTAAGTACCTACACTGTCGCGCGAGTGGACAACGAGCTGATCGAGCCGATCGTCCTAAGCTGCGCCCAGTGAATAATGTGCAGAGGTGACACTAATGTATTCCGATGCAGTTTGGGCAAGCTCAGTGAGCGCCGCGGACGGATTCCGACAATTTCACAAGTTAGCATACAACTTTCAAAACAGCGGCGCGCGGGCCCGCGACCTGCCAGCTTACCTCAAGCTCTTGAAAATGCTACTCGCAACAAGCGACAACAATTGCGTCATTGTCACTGCGACCCAAGCCGTGGGCGGCGCCTGTTTGTTTATTACACTTGTAGACAGAACATTTACGTTTAATATCATAATATAATTAGTCATTGAGCTGGTATTGTTATCCCGCCAATTGCCATTCTTCAAAACCTCTGCTTGATGAACATTCGAATATAATTATCTAATGTCAAAAGCTTTCATTTAAATAATTTGATGTACGTATATAAAGCAACGTTAGATTGTAGTATGTTAAATTGCTACCTTCTACACTACGTTTTGTTCCGGTAGGAACGACGTGGTAGGCAAGATTAAATTATACGAGTCTTTTCAACTTTGGAAAACATTTATACTGAAACACTTATCGCTATTCTGTAGTGTCACTTAGTTATAGACAGCATTAATAAAAGTTTGACACAAAAACATAAATAAATAGAAGTTGCCCTTTTAGCTTCCAGGAATTAAAAAAGTGGTTACAAAAGTACCTGATTAAGCAATGTATTTCTTACAAGCAATCGGGGTATATTAAAAATTGTCTTATAGTAGCAGAAGGACTTGTAAGTCATGGTTCTCGCGCATGAAGAGCAAAGCCCCGGCCAACGAGCTCGTGGCACTGCAGTAACTTAGCACTGCTGCTGGAGGTAATAAATGTTAGTTACGTGGCACCACTTAACGAATTTTAATTAAATTCAAGTGTAGTTTAATGTAACGAAATGTTTGAGGAGAAAACCTTCCATTTATCATTATAAATATCAACAAGAGTCAAGGCAAATTGTGAATTTTTTTACTGTCTAATATTGTTACAAATACTACTGAATTTGGTTCATCGCATTTTTATAATCCATCAGGTCTGCTGTTGCTGTTAATTTATTTTATTAGGGAATTTGTGAACGGGACCTTCTTACGAAACTGTTGTAGGTGTACTTTGTACTATTTTAGTTTGTACTATTGTAGGTATACAGATATTATTGTTATATTATCAGGCCAGGTCGTTTACAGGATGGGCACATAACATACTACCAAGGGTCGACATCTAGTCTTACCAATTTGACGTAGGTACATACTCGTATGTCTTCTATACTCATCACGATCTTTACGTTTAAGGCTATTTATTAAAAATTAAATAACACGTTTGACTTTTTGGTGCACAGTACCGAGGGCTGCGCTGATAACTGAATTTATTTTTAATTCCACCCGTGCGCTACAAACACGTGAACTGCGAGATTTAAACGATTTTGATACTTTATTGTTGTCATTTCACTATCAACTATTACGCGCGTAGCTAATTTATTTATGTAACACTTTGTTTGTCGTGTACTCAAACGAGACAGGACCTCAGGAAATTTAAATACCATGTGGAAAGTAACCGAATGACTAGTTATTTCCAATCCTTTTATATTTTCACTGATGGACTCGGCTTTTTTCTCAGAGTGAAAAATTTATGGTCATCGTCTGTCAGGCTGGCCAAGTGCGGTTTGCAGACTTAGCCATATAAATGAATTTATTATTTTGAAAAACCTTAAAGTGTGCAGGTTTTCGCCATTTTGTTAATAGGCAAATTTGAAGCCAGGTCCCACGGAGGGACAAAACCAGTTCTAAGCCCAAGCTATCACTACTCTTGGTTCGATTCGTAATGATTCGTAACATGTCCTTGTGGAGGTCTACTGTTTACAGATTCAATTTATCACAAATTTCGCATACTATGTTTGGCAGTAACATTTGGTATGCATTTGATTTTGTAGTAATACTCTCTACGACTATCAAAAGTTATTGATTCGAATCAGAAGGTCAAGAAGCAGGAAAGCTTACGACAAAAAACTGACAGATCGTCTGTCAACGTTATCTCAAAGAAATAAATGGAGGCCACGTAGATTTAAGGGTCTCCAGCAAGTCATCCGTAGTCAATCTCAAACAGACCTATTTTTACTTGTTCAATATTGAACCTTCTAGCAGCAAAAATGGATAGAACTGCCTATGGATACATTATAACAAATATTCCGCTACACTATATATGCAAGAATGTCATGCTTATATGTCCCCGAAGGAGTAGGCAGATGGATATAATACTCCCACATTCTACCTATTTATTATATTATACTCGTATGTCCTTTATTATTATCAAGAAGTAGTACAAATAAAATAAAATTAAATACAAGTACGATTGAAAGTAACTACTATTATTTAAAGTATTAAAAAAGAGAGGTTAGATCAAGATGTTTTGTTCGAACCATTCGGACCTAAGTTACATACTATACCACTACTAAAATTGATTTCCACTTGCCGACATGAAAATGTCTACTGGACCATACATATGTGGCTGCGGCCATAGAGCACTTCATTTGTAGAGTTGTCGACCGTGCTAATGATCAAGGCTACATTTCGGAATTCTCTTTTAATAAAAATATGTTAGAGAGGTTCCGAATATACCCAGATTGCTTGCAGCGTTTTCAAATAGCTTCGAGTGTCTAGTAACTTCGACAAGCTAAATTATTTACTGGCGGTGACTAGCTATTCCTTATTGACCTAATCTAAAGCACGAGAAGGTTTATAAAATTTTGACGCAATTGGTCGTTTATCCCAGGACTGAGCACATAACACATCGTTAGCAGTTTGCGTTACTTTGGGACAACCTGTTCGTATAGATTAAAGGAATAAAATTCAACCATAATGTAAACAATATCATAAGCCAATACTTGATTGTTTCATAATAATTAAAAGATAAACCATTGACTGTCTACAAAACATCATTACTTTTGTAGTTGTAAATTTCAGTTGAAAGAAACGTAACGTAATGTTTTGGAGTAAGAATGAACAACATTGAGTATTTATGTGTAGAGATGTGATATCGTAATTAATAGGACATATAATACAATACGTCGGCAGCTCGATGGAAACTAATTTGAATCCAGCTATCCTCCTTGTACACATTACGCAACCGAAACAGATATCTAAACATAAAGTCTCCAAAGGTCGCGTGCCATAACCATTTATGTGGGTTGCAGATGCGTCACATCAGCGCAAAACGTGTCGAAGTCGCAGTCGATAGTGTGGTTTAGCGGAATCCATTATGCACGAACCCGGAGGGGAATAAGGTGTTGTTATACAAGAACTATGAAAGAGAAACGGGAAATTGTACATGCTGTTTCTGCTGTACAAGTTGTATGAGATTTGTAAACTTAACTTAATGCTCGCTCTCTTAGAATAGCTACATCTATTTTAATAGTACCTTTATGAGGTAGGTGGAAAATTCGTTATAATTAAATTTAATACTTATATGTATATTAAGTAATACTATGTCGATCTTAATATAAGCTTCCCAAAAACTTTTTATTTTGATCAAAATTTGATAGACAAAAATTTATGAGTTATCCTCAAAAGATTGACAATATACGCTATTGTGGAACCATTCTTAAAACTAAGCGAGAAACGGTTCAGCTTTTAATATTAGAGGAGGCTGACGAGAAGCGCGGCATTGTCTGCCTTAGTGTCAATTAGCTGGTCTTATAGTATATGGTACAGATGTGCTCGATTGAAAGCCAGTTGCATACATTTCACATTATACGCCAGTATTTATAAGTTTTCCGTCCTTTTCATCCGTGATTGCATTCAACTACGTTTCATTACACATTTTTTCATTTACAATTTTACTAAGTTTTTTAAACAAACATACTTGTTTAATATTATTGTCGATCAAAATATGGGTGTTTTGTGGACTGGAATTATGTTCTCAGAGAACGTGAATTTTTAATATTGTATCAGTCTATGGCCCCGAGTGTGACGCGCAACGTGCGCTAGGATAGCTGGCCGCGCTGGCCAAGTTTCCCGCGGCACTAATGTGTGGTCAGCTGACTCGTTATCATTTCATATCACGACACAAGCGATCATTAACCGACTTGTACTAATGTTGCTTTCAAGGCAGGTGTGCCACATGTTCGTAGTGACATTTTATATTTACCTTAAAATAGTCCACTCATATTTCGCGGATGACAATTATCGTAACATTTATTTAATTATATTATCGATTAATTTGACAGCAGCATAGGCGATACGCGTCAGCATAGGCCTTCACAAAATCGCTTTTAAGGAGATTTATGTTCAGCATTGGACTGAGATAGGCTGATGATGATGATGACGACGATGTAAAATGACTGCATTAAATGCAAACACATACGAGTAAGTATACGATTACGAATAAGTCTTAGGCGACTGTCGCGTTGTCCCAAATACTAGGAGCAGTCCACTGCACGTTAGCGGTGTGCTGGTGCTGACCGGTGGCGTCTTTATGGAGCCTGTGATGTTTTAGCGTGCTACAGGGTAGCTCCAGCATGTTTGGTGCAAGCACGCAGTACTTTGAGACTAGCAGCCATTACTAACTATTTGTAGGAATAGCTCATCGACGTGAGAGCTCACATTATAGCCGTACTCGGAAATGAAAAATTTATACAGCCTGAATTAGGTACTGGGTTATAACACACGGCATTTGAGCAGCCCTTCATATAACTACCCATAAGTTTCCCAATTCTGACTGAGAGCTCTCTTTCGGTGCATGTATTACTTGAATGAATTTAGGTACTCATGTACAAAGGTACGTGCTTAAATATCCACCGCCTGGCACAAGAGCGTAGCAACATTATAAAGCTGAGTAGGTTAGCCGCTTCATATGCAATAGGAGTTATGCTGTGAGTATTGAAAACATATGCACCAGATCCAGCATCATTATTATATATAGAAAATGCACATAGGGTGCGACGAAATGCCTTTCAATTTTTAGTTTGTAATCTGTGCAATTAACAACTAGTCTAATAAATGGAATGTGACTGGTAATTTTGTGAATATTTTGTTAAATGCATTATTTCAAAAGATGTTTTTTAACTGATACAAACGAGCTCGTAAACAATTTTATATTTTACATTCGATAACTACAGATATTAAAAAAAGATTTGAGCAAGTCACTAGGTAATGATATCACCAAATTTCTATAAATAGTATGGGGAGGAGAAGTATTTGGCGGCGAGGACGGGGGTGGGGGCAGCGACGTAGGGCGCGGCAGCGACCACGGGTGCGGGAGCAGCGGCCACCAGGGGCGCGGGCGCGTACACGGGGGCAGCGACAGCGTGGTTCACGGCGTGGGCCGAGTAAGAACTGGCGTACGGAGCCACGGCATATGCTGCGGGGGCAACTAGAGCGGCGGGGGCTGCGACTGGTAACACTCCAGCGTTTGCAGCGACGGCAAGGGCGAGGACGATCTGCAAACATATAACAATCAGTTCTGTTACGAAATATTTGTACCGATCAACGCGCCTCATGAACTATAATTGTTTTCTTTTTCATTGGCAACGTGTTTCGAATATCAACTATCTAGTGCCAGGCCGAAGTTCCTGCTTAACAATATTTCAAGTTTACCTTTTAATGTAAGAAATGTAATTTATTGTTGAAAATAATGTTGGATTCTTAACAACGACAAACCAGTGGAAACTTACGACGAATTTGGCGATCATTTTGCTCGGGTTGGTGACTGCTCGCGTGTTACCACAAGAGGATTCAATACACTGTGTGCTCCCCAGGACGGCCTCGTGTTATATACCAAGTAACCATTTGGTTGAGCAATAATACTGGCAGCGCATACCAGGTGGCCGCGCAGCTAGCAGCGCGGCGAACGTCGCTGCTGGCGACGCAACTGATGGGCGACACCTCGCGCACGGGGCGCGCATGCTAATGTCGACTTTGTGCCGCCAATTTCACCCTCCGTTATATAACTGCCAAAAGCGAAAATTCGTTGACTGAATACTATTATTTGCTATTGAATTATTCAAATTCGTCACACATTTACATTCGTCAAATTTGATTTTTTCAATTCATAAACATTTTTTTCTTTTCGATCTATGGTATCTGCTTTAACTACGAGTACATATTCAACACGCTAGCTGAGGTAATTTGGTAGAAGTCATGTGCTTCAAATAACAATATGATAAAGTCCCAGACGATTTCCTTGTAAGATTTTCTTGTACCGTTACAGCGAGTGGTATCAGTTTCAAGCTATATTCAACATTCCTTTCAAGTCCCGTGATGTTTCTAAACATTTTTGTAATTCGCTTACGCGAAGGAATTATGAGTTTGTAATAATTGGACGCCAGGAACACACTATACCTATATGTGTATGGTCTATGGCCATAGGCTCACCACCTATTATTCCATGGAGCTTAAATGTAGCTAAATGGTGAAACGTAGGAATGAACTACACTCCTTTGTCTACCCCTTGGGGGATTACAGGCGTGATATTAACTTTTAACATACTAAAATCGAGTACACGTGGGTATATAACTTATGTACAAACATGCTTGCCGCTCAGGGCCAGAAAACAAAACACAATGTCGATCGATTTCGTTTAATGTTTTTCGGTTATATGACTTGTATTAATGTTTTTCACTATTGACACGAAATAAATACCTCCATTTTGCGATTAATATTTAACATAACACAGTTAGACTTTTACGTTGTTCTTGTTATAGAAATAACAAATTGGCTTTTAAATAGTAATTATGACGAATATAGTAGATACGATGAAATAGTGTGAGCCAAGTAATAGGGTTCATCGAGAGGTAACGGAGGAAAAGCAAATAACCGTGGACTGCGGTTAGGAACGGAGACCTGGAGTCCACTGATATCGGTAAATTATACAGAAGTGTGTAAAAGATAAACGGATTTTATAAATGGAAAAAACAACTACCCACTACCCGATATAACAATTTCACGGGAAATTTATTAGATCCTAAGCGAAACAACTCAGGAACACTTAGGTAATTGTTTGAGTTGGAGCAACCTGATACTGTGCAAGGAGAAGTAGTGTATTTGATAATTATTTAAAACATGTCATTTATCCCTGTAGACTTGAATTGCGAGCGTATGCCGTCAATTAGAATGTCAGTTGGTAGGCACTGTTAGGACGGCGCCCGTTGCGTGCTAGCGATCTGATCTGCATCAATTAGCACGTAAACAAACCTAAGGGCAGAATAAGATCTATCAGATTGCCAAGAATAACAAATGTAATGTTATGACGTATGGGTTAAAATGATAAAAAGCAAAAGATACTTTGATACGATTAACGTATTCAAAGGAAAATTTAGAAATCACCTTTTGTACCTGATATTCAAGTAAAGCGCGATGTTGTAAATTAAAAAAAACCCTTTTATGGACCCTTGATAATTTTTTATTCCGTCAAATACCTTAATTAATATTATGATGCTTTAAATTGCTTAACAACTGAAATTTAATTAAATTCAATATACCTACTTTACTTTGGTCTTCCATTTGACTTCCACTAGGTGGTTCGGTTTTCAAAATTCATGTCTCATTCGACATTCTCTGGATTTAGACGGAGGTCAAAATTAGCATCTACATATATCCTATTGCAATTGCACGCTGCACATTCGCAAGAAAAATTTCACAATGAAAAAGTTTCCCAACTTGCTCCATTTCTCCGCACGCGCCCCACCGAATCCCAAATGACCGGCCGCTGGCAGTCTAATGTTTACTTTGTCGCACGTAATCTGAATCACAATATACAGCGTATAAAAAGGCTTTACTTTTTCCATGAAGTCACACATCACATCTTCTTTTCAACAGGAAAGGTCCACCGAACAAGCAAAATGTTCTCATTCAAATCTGTGCGTATTTGTAAATTTTCAATTCAATTCTGCAATAATTCCTCTTACGCGATAATATTTATTTCTATATAT
>DWEE01000312.1:0-18637 GCA_018245755.1 Parelbella macleannani | reverse complement strand
ATAACAGGCTCATGTTCAGCAGTGAACTGGCTAATTGTGACGATTTTATCCATCAACTGAAAATGGTGCAGTGATTATTTTTATTCTAAATTCAATTGTATAGAAACTGTATCGGCCACTTACCAGTTTAAGAAGTCTTTCGACGTTCTATCTGTAAATACTGTTGTAGCAAATATAGAGCTAGAAGTAGTGAAGGGTAAGGTAGAAAAGGTAAGATAGCTGTACGTTAAAGGATACAAGACTGAAAATTGAACATCGACTTATAATGTGTAACCCAATTTCATACCATAACGCAAACACAGAAAACCGGGTTATAATCCGCTTGTGCTCCACGCGGCCGGAACAAATACGCAAACAAACCTACACGCCAAAATGTAACTTGCACTTGTGGCACGCACGGACTTAACGTTTCGATATTACGTAATCTCATTCTCATTAACGCTCATTTCGGTATTCATCGTCGTCATCAGCCCTTTTAGGGACCGCTGCTGGATATAGCCCTTCCCCGACGTAACATACGTTCACCCCTGATTCCATGGTGGGATGTAAAAAATTACAGGAGATTCAAGGGAGTGTACTGCACTCTTCTACCTTACCCTTCAGCGAAACATAAGAGTCATTTTATGATATATTATAACGTTATACAGGTTTTTTTGGACCCTGTAAGCTTTAAATCCACAATCGAATATCACGCCGGAATAATGATAGAATCACGAATCTATATTAAGCAGAATGTTGTTCATCGTTATCATCAACTACATCGTCCACCCTTCTTTCATTCCTTTAATAGAATTAGATCTCTCAGAAAAGGATAGGAGTTACATCATTGTACAAATCCAAGACTTGATCTTTAGGGCTTGGACGACAAACTTCATGCTACAACAACTAGCAAGTAAAGTACCTACTTACACCATAATTTACTGTGTTACACTTCTCGTGTGTATTGAACCATCGCTTTGCCAGTGAGCCAGTGCTTCAGCAATTGGAACTGATGTAAAATAGATTGGTAAGGAAGATCCTAATACGAAATAAACATTGCAAACGTTCGTATATTTTACGAGATTAGGTAATCAAACACAGAGGCATGCGGCAATTAATTGATTTAATTGCATTTATCTGCCATCTGGTTATCTTGGCAATTGTATTGTGATGTAAGCTGCTCGTAAAATTTATTGCGTTATCTACAGCCTTGAGCGCTTTTAACTGTGTAGCTATGCGCATTTTTGGAGCTTTCGCGGATTATGTTCCTAAGGTCTCGGAAAACATACAAGCATTATTAAACGTTCCCGAATTCCCGACTTTCGCTTGTATAGTTTCTGTTTCACCTTGTCGATTACCATTATGTAACGATTAACAATTTGTTTTTGGCACTAACCTAGGAACCTCTAAGGATGTGTGCCTAAATAATTCTTGTACGCCAATAAACGGAGGACGTACTTTAAAAAACTCGTCAAAAGAATGCTTTGAGATGATCGGCCGCTTATTGACAACCTGTCCTTTGCTGAAATCTCCATTACCACCAGTGAACATCTATTACCAACTGGGTTGCTTCGTGCAATTAATTTCGATACAATTTTTGAAAATTTGACTGAGAAAACAATATTGGAAAACTGTAACAATAACCTTTAATAAGTAGGTTCAAAAATATTACTTTTTGTCACAATTTATTTTGTCTTCTCATTAATGTGGAAGTGCTATCTAATTAGAATCTATAACTGTTCTTGATTTATGGTTTTGATCTAATGAATATTCTACATAGATGCTAACTTGACAGTAATGTTATTTCTGAACCACAAAAACTAGTATTACAATATTTACAAACTCCCGCAGCAGGAATACGCGCAAACAGTGCGTAAGTTATGTAACACACAAGACAAATATGCAGAACTATGTGATAATATTGACTCAATAATAATCGCGCCGCTGAGCCGCTGTGGCGGTGACATCATCTCGCTCGCCATGGCTGCGAGTCCTGCTGTGTGCTCGATGGAAACTGCTATTTCGGATTTTGCGCTCAGTTTTGAAAAATCATATAACCGGAATGTTTGAGATCTTCTTGTCATCGTCATTTATTCTGAGCGGAGGTACAAACTTGGGAAGTCAGTCTTGAAGGTTCATGGAAGATCCAAACGCAATTTCTAACTGGAAAATTCACTGGGAATTCAGTCGAATATACAGTTCATTCAATTGAGTAACATAACTGGAATAACACAATGATACATGCTCCGAATACCTCCATATTATAAAAATGCCTACTCGATCTCCACTGAGGAAAGGCGTATCCCTGTTCATGTCTAGTGTACCTCCGGACATAAATGCAGCTTGTTTTGCGGCGAGTAAATAACTTTTATTTTCAATGATAAACTATTATAAATCCACGACGTAATTGTACATGGCTTCAATCTCCTTTTGAGCATTAAAGATTTTTTTTTTAATCTTATCAATTTGTTTATTTTTCATAACCATAGAGTATATTTTATAACTAGAGAGAACTATACACATATTTTCATGCAATTAAGTATTTAGTTTTAAGAATAATATCTGAAATTCAGGGTACGCTATCTCGCAAGGCTCCTCGCGTGCAGCTCGATGCAAAGATAAGATATAGTAAACAAATTCGTTCGGCCGGAATGTGACCCATATTGCACAGCACACACCACAGCGCACACTTTTAATCACACTTGACAGCTTTTTTCGCAGTTATTACGATCTTATTAACTAACAGCAACACGTCCAAACTGATTTTTTGTCATAATGTAACACTTTAACGGAAACCTAATTTCAAATTTTTGCGCAATATAGAAGATCTCTATTGCCACTTACAGTCCTGTTTCCTAGTAGTCGTATCGTCCATAGTATGAGAGACAAAGTTGAATGTAACTTTTTCTTTCATAGCACACGTACGTTATAAAGCCTAAGTTAGGTTTTAATATAAAAAGACTACAAGAGGAGCCTTCCGAGAAAGTACTGCTGATATATACTCGTACCTAAGCGTAAAATTCGTTGGTTGAGTGGTTGCAAGCGTGAGTGCCGATCAGGAGGTCCTGAGTTTAAATCCCGGGTCGGGTGCTATTAGATTTTTCTAATTTAGAGTTTCTAATAGTGACTCGGAGTCTGGAATTGTGCCCGGTGTGTGGCAATAGGCAGACCACCTCTTCCATGGGACTTAAACGTAACTGGTGAAACGTGGAAATGTACCACACTCCTTTACCTATCTCTTCAGGGATTACAAGCGTGATGTTACGTAAAATTTATTTACAACATAATACACAATACAATATAATACACAATATTTTATTGCACCAAACTATAATCAGCTTCATGGTATTCGTACAGTCCAATCATGGAACATTTCTAATCATGATCCACCACATGCGAACCATTTATTATGTTGTAAACTATTTGCCATCTCAGACCGTAATGGCGACTCCAGATCTTATTCTGGTCTGCTAGTCTGCTGTTGTAACATATCAGAACAAACGACGATCACGGCTTTCTATTCAGTTGACAGCCGTTTAAAGTCTTTGTCGTATACTTTTCTCAGATAATCAAACACATCGTCAAATATGTTATTACCACTAATTCTCGAAGCTGTTTTACAATAAGTTCGGAGTGAACATAAATTGTAAAAGCAATCTATCGATCGATAATTACGTGGCGATACCGTCACGGCCGACATGCCCTACACAGATCAACTAAGAGCAACCGTCCGTGACTAATTTTCAAAAGTGACACCGTTTTTAATTACACCTTCAGCAAGGGATTTCAGTATACATTCCAAACCTTATCCGAAGAAGTTCAGAGTCTCGAAAATTTTTGACACCTAAACTGCATCTGCATCCACCCGCAGGGATCTGGGTGATAAATATAGTAAAACGTCAAAAGTACGAACTATTTCACTTAACGAAATATAACTAGAAGCGGAATTAAAATCTATTTTAAAATTCCTAATAATTTACACACGATCCGTACCGAACATTGTACGAAACCTCGCACTAGAAACTCCGCGCAGCAACATTGTTTAGAGATACCCGTATAAATGAGTTTTAACTTTAATTATAGTTCGTCAACCCGGCCGTATTGTATCGACTAATTAAAACCCTACTGTCCCGCAGTGTAATTGGTACGCAACGTTAAACAATTAAGCACCGGAAATTGTCTTAGATGGATGAATATGACGTACTCGAATCTATAATACACACATATAGACACGCCATCGAACGCGTGACATATTTGATCTCTGACCGGTTTTAAATTTTCTATATTGATTTATTGGTAATAACAAATAAAAACATAGAACATATTGTTACTATGAATAATAAGGAATATACCCAATTTACATTTCTCCTACTCACTAATAGAAACAACGATATTACATTGACACTCGCCGGTTTCGAAACCCTCTGACTCCAGCATTAGCCAGATCCTGACCGATTTGGTCAATTAACATGAGATTTGTTAACTATTTAACAATCTTTCAACAAATGCAGAACTGAATACTGGACCAATAAATTATCATTGTTTAAAAAGCCCCTTAGTTCTATGAAATAATAAGCCACTTATTCCTGATGTACAGATATGTCACATCATATAAATAGCAAAATAACAATTATATGTGATACCCAGCACTTATCCTATAAATAACAGTGTTTGCCGTTTTGCAACATGCATCTTGGTAGCAGTGGTATACAACCCGCGGTCTCTTTTTGTCATTCTTAGCTGACTGATGTGAAAAGACTACCGAGAGATTAGCAGTCACAAGAACAGCTGCCGCCGATGAACATTAGCATATTTTCAAAAACTAGACTGTGAGAATAGAACTGACACTTACTTAGATCACTTAGTCATAGCTGTTAATATGCCTGGTTGTAAGTAATATTATTTTATACCAATACTACGACAATAGGACTTTCAGTAGCGTTAATCCAGCTTTACATAGCCGTAGACACGGTAACTGAGTGAAAAAAGCTGGAGGACATACATAATTATATGTATGTTATATTGTAGAAATACTAAACGAACAAGCCACCTTGTATGAAAAAGCCGTTACAATTTGTTCATCACATAGTCCTCAATTCGAAAGTAGACAAATTCGGTAACGAAACAAAGAATGGATTGATAAAGTTGATAATAAAAAGAACAGTAATTAAGTGATTTTCTAAATATTTGTGAGAGAAATACCAATTATAAAACTTCAACTTATCCGATGACTTGTAATCTCTAAGCAACATCAAAAGACATGTAAATCTAGTCCTCGAGAAATGACAACACTAACCCATACCCAGTTATAAGTTAGTGTTGCGGTTTGCAGTTGCAGTTGCGGTAGCAGTTGATTTTGCGGCCCGGAAGAAAAGGGAGTTGAGAAACTCTGTTCATGGCGATGCATGTGGAGGAAATATCGCCCCCGCGGAAGAGTGTACCTGTCTCATTACCCTCTATCTTAATCCCTCAATTGTCACTGGATCCAGCATCACTCTACCACCCACGAAGCAGTCACGGTAAATATAGCTGTTGCGTCAGGTAGGTAGTGCACTACCTTTTGAATTTAAATTGAAGTAGCTCCGTATTGCACTTGTTTTTTTTCAAACCAGTCGAATCGATTACACTTATTACACCCATGGCCCAGCAAGTCAAAATACATAAAAGATATACGTTGCTATATTCAATTAATAGGCGCTTCGGGATATATTGAAGGATATATGTATTTCTACGATAATTGGCAGGAATTGGTCGCTACAAACTCTTTCATTGCCTAAATCAGATAGAGGGGAAGCCAGTGTCCACTTTTCCAATCATACTAGGGACTACTGTGCTTAAAGAATATCCTTGATTCTTCTTCGTTACGAATCGACGATGCCTACATTACCAACGTAAAGGTAGGACGATGTGACAGAAGATCGCCGCCTAGCATAATGTTTTAACCTATTTTCCTTATTCTCTTGATCATCGCGTGCCTATTTTGATAATAATTGATGATTGTCCGAATGCCCTTATGCCGGGAAAGGATATATTTACCGCCGAGTCCATTAGAAATACCCTAGACATACTGACACCATTCGGCAAGTATCCCTAATGGATATTGAACGATTCCCGGATTCGGGTTATCGCGATCTCGGGCTAACCAACAGGCTTAAATCAAACATCATTAGGGTTAACTCAAAATAAACTCATCGTCCACGTCCATTAATATAGAACACGTAAAATCTAAATAGATATTCAGGCTTTTGTAGAATTAAAGACAACTTCAAAAACTGTGAATTCAGGTGTCCAGATGTCCATGTAACTACCTCCATTGTTAAAATGTGTAATAACAAAAATGTGTATTGCTTTGCATGTCCTGTGGTATAATTATATTGGAACTCCTAAACTCCGTTTCAAACTGCTAATCAGGTCATTGCTCTGAACATACCTCGAAAAGAACTGAACCCCGAAATTACCAATTGTTGACATTGTTAAAATTTCAAAAATGTTGCTTTAACATAAATATTATCTGTATATATGACACATGATAATACGTATATGTGAAAGAATGCGGACACTGCCAGAAAAAAGGAATATGATTTCTAAATTTTAATATGCAATCGGAGAATTTATAACTTATGTTCTTTTATACAGCGAGTGAAGTCTGTAAACTCATACTTGGCTTGGCAAACTACTGTATTTTGCCTACACATTCTTAGACACTCTATGTATCTAACATTAAAACGAGATTTCACAATAACAATGATGAAGCTGTAATGACCTAAAGGGTCTAAACCTTCATTGGATACCATACAAAAATGCGCTATCTTATTGAAATCAGTAGCAATCCAGCACAGACACCAGTGTGGGATCACTGATTATGCAATGAGCGGCACACGCCGATACTAATCAACGCAACGAGCCGCGACACGCAATCAATGCGTCACTGCTAATAACAGATACACTTGCGGAAAATTGCACGTATGTGCACTTAGCATTATTTTGCAATATGTACTCCCAAAGGGCGCAGAATATTTAAATATACCTACTTTTTATTTCATTACTAAAAAGGACAATCGCTAATGAAAACATTTGTGCTTAGTGGAATTAAAACCTACAAATCTATTCACCAGTCCGGGCAACTAGTCACAAGGACCTTGTAATTCGCTATCACCGTAATAAGGGATGCAATGTCTCTTTTCAGATGTATACCAGCGGGAAGAAGCATTAAATGCTCTAATCCACTCCACTCGAACCTTTGAGGCCTCAAGATTATGAGATAAAATATTGCACTCAATATCCATAATCAGAATCTAAACACATCATTAAGTTTATATTCAACTCTCAGTTTCACTGGAACACGGTTTGGTCTCAGAATGAAAAGGATTAATATACACCATGCTTACTACAGACCAGACCAGACCCGTGTGCAAATTTTCTCACGATATTTTCCTTCGAATATTAAATATACTTTTTTTATTTACCTCCAATTATATCCGTTTATCACCAATGCCTCGTTAGTCAAGTGGTTACAAGCGTGACTACTGTCTTGTACAGTCCTAAGATTGATTCCCGAGTGTAGATCTTTTGGATTTTTCTAACTTGGATTGTCTAGTAGAAATTAGTAGTGGCTCGGAGTATGGATCTACGTCCATTATATGACAATAGGCTCTACACTGATTCCAGGGTGGACTATAAACGTAACTGGTGAAACATAAGAGTGTACAGCTATACTACTCTGTCTACCCGTTCCGGAAACACAGGCGTGATGTTACGATCTCAATAATGACTGTGGATAACCGTATTCCACAGACGTGAAAGCAGTGTGAAAGTATGTTCAAAACAGAAAAAAATCTAAATTGCCTGTACAAGTGTTTCATAATAAATATACTTAAATTACAAAACAAACTATAATTTCCGGGGGATTTTTAATGAAATATACAGAATACTGCATGTATTGTACGTCACATATTTATATTACAGTAGACAGGACAAGTAGAAAAAGAAGAATAGTGTACAGTCCAATAATTTTAGTAAATATTTAAACTAATAAACACAGTCATAATATAACTTCATTTTAAAAACACAATTCTTTAGTTTCTATAATTCCATTGCAACCAAGTGGACGTCCTTTCATTGGCATTTAAATTGATGAAAGATATCATTAATTTATAAATCTCTTAAACATGTGAGCATGTAAGTGTTCAGCCCAAGAACGTACAATTATTGATTGTTATTATTGGTGTACCTCTAAAACTTTTCATTTCATTCATGTATGTATAATCATGTTCATTACCCCTCCATAGACAGAGAAAATAGCCCGTAGATGATAATAAAGTTATGACACAATACATTGTTCTTCTTGCCACATGGAAGGAACTAGAATATTGGGGATGTCAGTTCTCCCTTCCTAATAAAAAGTTTTAGTGAGACCTGGCCACCCCTCCTCCGTTTAAGCTGTTATGTGTGACCGATAGCAACCAAGAACGACAGATGCAAATAGTCGTGAGGATTATGACATGTGTCAATAATAAATTTGCTTGTGAAAAAAAAATGTTGTATTATGTTCCGCAGAGGCAAACTTTTATATTACATATAGGAATCACGAACAAAACACTCGTTTTATGTGCAAATTTCATTAAAAATAATTGACTAACTAATATTACAAAGAAGAATATTCCATCTACTTACAAATTGTGTAACATAACTGAAACAAAGTCTAATTAAAAATAAAGAGTAACTGTATAAATAATAATAACTAAATAACTAAAACAGGAACAAAACAATATTTAAAAATAGTTATTCTTTTATATCTTACATATGTATAAGAGGAATTAAGGTATACTCCTAAAACAAATAAAGACTGCTTATAATTTCTCTTTTTATCGTACTCAGAACTTGCCAACTACGTCCTGTTTCACTGTCGAACGCCCTCACTTGCTGACATATCTTACAAACAGACTTGTAGGTAGGTTTGGTAAATAAATAGCCGACTTATATAAAATATTACATTCAAACGAAAATCATCAATATTTTCGCATCAAAACAGCTGAACTGATTTCATTGGATAATATTAAAACCCCAAGAATCGACACCAGTTCAATATTTTCTAATAATTTCCTACAAGATTGAGATATGGGATAAAAGATATATGAGAATAACTCAAATATCCGCGCTAAGTCTGTATGGAGTCTGGATAACAATTAGTACTGTATGAAAATAAATTTCTATACAAATCAGTTTTTAAAATTCTTAACGTATGTAATTTTGGTACGTTAGTGCGCTGTAAGTTTTCTATCCTTTGTGTCAACGTGGCAATATTACAACATGGCAACTTTACATGACCATATGACATGACATGACCATATGACATGACATGACTACATGACATGACCACATGACATTACCACAAGACATGACCACATGACTTGACCACATGACATGACCACATGACATAACCACATGACATGACTACAAGCCATGACCACATGACATGACCATAATTATGACCACATGGCAAAACATAGCAACTTGATAGCACAAAAGGATTTAGTTAAGGCTGAATATAATTAACGAACAGCAGTATGCACATATAGAGAAAAGTATATTGCCATATATTTTACAAAAATATCTTTACATATGAACATACATACAGAGTATATTTTTTCTTAGTCTTAGTGGCTAAAGAAATTAGGGTTGGTTTATTAATCAGGACAATATGAATCACACACACATACTTAACTTTTGCTTCTACAATACACTTACATCATAATACACAACTACAGTAATAAAATCACACAAAACAATATTTGTATTGTGAAAGGAGACATGTTTTATTATTATTACTTGTCTCTGTCGCCACCTCGCTGCGAGAAGCGGGATGCTATGCTGAAGTTCGTACAGTTCTAACAGTAGTTGGCTATTCCGAAAAAATATATGAGTTAAACCAGTTACTTAATCAAGCTGTACTAGATGCATTTTTGGAAAATTTTAAATTATCTTTCTGAATGACATAATGACATGAACCACAAGTAAAAGAGTATAAATTAATGAATGAATGTAGGATATCAGTTTTGTATTTATTTTTCTTGAATGGATTACTTATGTACTAGTTATATTGTATGACTAATTACATTGTTTAGTGACACACATATTTTAATACATATACCCTATCACATTGATAGTGATTTACCTACAATCCATATTTCTGTATTAAAAATTATTCTAATATTGAATGCAACCAATTTTTTGATAATTTATATAGGATTTGTATTTACTTTACCCAGTGGCATAAGAGTTAAAAATGGCATTTGAATGATTGTGCAGTACATTTTCTCATACATAGGCAGCACATCTATTTATTAAAAGACTCTTGGCAAAAACAGTATGCATACAACATGATTTCATATATTCTTAGAGAAAGAACATAATTATAGTCACAACATTAAGACAAAGCAGCTATTGATACTAGAAACTCACTGTAGCACAATTTAAAAATAAACTGATCATCTAATATTTTTCAATGCTATGAAGTATTTAGCTTGCATGCCAGATGTTGTCAGTTTATGTTTTCGGTGGTGTCACATAACTTCACTAAATGGTTCCACATTTTGCAAAGTTTCTGAACAGCTTTTCCATCAGTCTGGGTTGTCACTTATTAGGCAGGTTTCGTAATTCATGCATGTTTGAGGATATTAATCACATACAATCTCAAAGGCAACTTGCTTATATTTCTTGCCCATTATTGTACATGAACTAGTACTAAAGACCAATAAGACTAACACTAATTAAAGTCCAAAACCCTTTGGCACTGTATTACATACTGCAATTAGACATACCATATATTATGCTCATTACAAATTGTATCACAGGGAAACTACAGACATATTATCAATATAAACTATATAAGCATAATTTCTATTCACAAAAATAAGACGCTGATTAATGGGACTGGCCATTAAATATACGATGATAACTAATAATACATGATGATCTATTAATGAAACTATCTATCATATAATTTAAATAACTTGCCTCGGCCATGTGAACAATTTGTCTTAACAATTCCGCCATCTTCCCTTTTGCTTATATGGTTTATTAATAGTTCATTCTTCATTATAAACCTGTTTAGCTTTTTTTATGATCTAAGTAAAAGCACCTTACTCCCTCCATTTCCCATATATAGTATAAGAAAAATAACACACTGTTTTATTGTTCTCTAACCCCTATTTTCTTGTGTTGTGCACCCTCATGTGGACCCTTTTGCATGTAAGCGATAAGGCTTAAAGGCTCTTTGTAAACTTATTGTTCGTTTCACTTTTACATTGTACATTGCATATTTAAGGAACAATCAATTGCACTTCTCTGCTGCTAGCTATTTACTGCTCTCTCCCTCTTTTGCACCGCCGTCCTGCGACATCTCACTGTCTGGGTTGCCAGAGACGGGCTTCAAGAAATTTATGGTATTCCCTCTAAAAGAGTACGCCTTAAAGTTGCCAATTTTCTGGCCGTCCTTGTCGTACAAGTAGAGCTTGAAGCACGTCTCGCAGAAGAAGGCGGGGTCGAAGGGCACGCGCGCGCAGCCCACCACGATCCACTTGGCAGCGAACTCGGCGCACGTGGTGCAGTACACGGACTGGTTCTGCGAGATGGCGGTGTGGCACGGGTACTGCGACAGCCGCAGCGGGTCGGACGCGCTCAGCAGCCGCACCTCCGAGAACGTGAACAGGTGCTCGCATTTCCCCTGGTGCATGTACACCTGGAATATAATAACATTGAACATGATCAATAGTAACATGTAAACACGCGCAGTGTAACCTGCACTTCCGTACAATTTTGTTTCGCAGCACATAGTTACTATGTATAAATCGATTGATTGTTTCAGCTGTTAAAATCAAGCACAGTTTTAACATAAAAACATCAAGACGTGATATAGAAAGCAGACCTCGGGGTGTCCGAGGCGCAGCACAAGGCGGTCGAGACGCGCGTCCGCCATGTCGCGCACGGGGAAGACGCCAAGGTGGCGGCGCCGCGCCCACGCGCGCACGCCGGCCGACAGGTCGCGGCAGCCCGCGCGTGCGTCCACGTAGAAAACGTTGTTGATAAACAAGAAGCCCGACGGGAACAGCCGCTGCCACAAGGCATAAAAACCCTCACACATATATTCAATCTTATTAAAAATAGCGGACCCGGCAGACGTCGTCCTGCTCGGAAAATCCTATTGATTGTAGCGTGATGAAAAGTATACTATAGCCAGCTCAGGAATATTAAAAATAATTGTACCAAATTTCGTTATAATCCGTCTAGTAGTTTTTGTGTCTATAACGGTTATACAGACAGACGGACAAACAGACAAAAATTTTACTGATTGCATTTTTGGCATCAGTATCGATCCCTAATCACCCCCTGATAGTTATTTTGGATATATATTTCATGTACGGAATTGACCTCTCTACAGATTTATTATAAGTATAGATAAGACAAGAGATATTTAGAGGTGATAAGAGAAGATAACAAACGATATAAATAATGAAACTTTATATAGGACGAGACAGAGATTCCACTACCTATAGTCAAGTACTTAATAAAATTCCCTCAGTGCCTTTTTTATCGTTCTACTGCTGGACATAAGCGATCTGTCAAAGTGCGAAGGGTTAAGGTGGCAATACAGGAGTGAAGTCACGTTTGTTTTGTAACCAAAATGCGTAATAGTTAATACATATGTGATAGATTTAATCGCGAACGTCAATGTTTTGCGGCACACACCAGATACATTTTAAATTCGATGTAACTGTAGTAAGACTACCATCTATTGTTATACATTTTGGCGTAGATATTATCATACACCTAAACAGCTTGTATGAGAACGAATGTTCTGGACGCACGTCGGTTGTAAACAATTATGGCCGCGCTCGCGAATTACAATTTGGAAAAATTATTATTGTGTAAAAGAGAAAGGCCTTCGTAGTTCGTTGCAATTGCACGTTCATCTGTTTTAATTAACATCAAATAGGCAGGTAGTGATCTGTGTTATTAATAGAAAAAAGAAAAGTGTCAAATTGTATGAAGAGAGTGATCAATGTAGAGAAGGTTTTCCGGTCCGCTCTGCCTACCGCATGTAACCTGGCGTGACGATATAACAATAATAATAAAATATTGTCAGTTTTTATTTTTATCTATATAAATAAAATGACAGAGATCTGCCGTTTGGCGCGCATCACGGAAAAACTACTGGGTAGATTCCGATTTCGGCTTTATTTTTTTTAATTAGTACGATATCTTTATTTAATGTAAGGATATTTTAACACAACATAACGAAGTATATTTTTGCCTTTGATGTGTTTTGTTTTTTCCTCTGCACATAAAATGTATCAGCTAGTATATGAATATGAAATATGAATTTGACATTCCAATAAAACGTAGAACATATTAGAAATGTTTACAGAAAGGTACTGAACATATGTGTATGTATATCGGGTACAAGCGATCTAAAATCAAGATAGTTTTCTAGTAAAACTTTTGTCAGTTGCTTGGTAGCGATTCGCGCGACACAAAAACCTCAGTTCATTACTTGGTACCCCAATAAGAAGTAATCTCCCACATCAATTCACACATATCTATCTATCAATGACACGATAATTATCGCGAAGGCGTTTTACAGAAGCAGCGTTATATAATTTTATTGTATATTTGTCACGTTTTTATTGAAGTTGCTGTGTATTTGGCGCGCGTACTAAAAAATTGGAAAAAAACAAATGAATAAATAAATAAATCATGTAAGCACAGAAGTGGTTTAAACGAAAACATTAAATCGTTTTTTTATCTTTATCTTTTTATCGACTTCATCCTGTTTATTTGCTAATACAATTCAGTACATAGATTAACAATCTTTTCATAATGTCATAAAAGATATAAGGTAGGTAAGTATATCTTTGTTAACTACACCTCGTACTATTTATGTAACGAGGCTTGATTTCTTTTCGCACCGGGAAGTGTGGAACAAAAAGGGTTTTATGTAACATGTAGGTATCCTAGTACGGTTTGTAGGGTTCCGTGAAGGAATCAGGAAACGGTATGGCAATACAGGATTGATGGAATCACTGATTGAAGGACATGTGGATATCTTTCTGCTTATAAGCTTATGGCATTTAGTGCTTGCATCGACAGTAATTTAATTTTCTTGTATATTAACTGTAGTGTTATTGGATTGTATACCAAATGATTCGCCTCAAGGAG
This sequence comes from Parelbella macleannani, assembly GCA_018245755.1. Taxonomy (NCBI): domain Eukaryota; kingdom Metazoa; phylum Arthropoda; class Insecta; order Lepidoptera; family Hesperiidae; genus Parelbella; species Parelbella macleannani. The sequence continues at coordinate 4,441 of DWEE01000312.1, read as the reverse complement.
CAAGGGGTAGTGATCGGTGTGGAGTCGTTGTTTGTGAGTTCAGGTCTTATATAGGACAAATTTTTTTGTGATGTACAGGAATGTTTGTTCCGTGTTTAAGCTAAGTTAAGCTTTGTGAGCAGGTACTATAGTACAGGTTCTGCCTAGTTTGACCCGTGTGATATGTCTAAATAAAATATAGTTTATTTTGTTATAATTTTTTCTTTGTTTGTTTAGTAGACTAAGTCACAGTAAGCCAAAGAATGGTCGCGATCACGAGGTCATAGCTTGACAATCAAAGTGGATCTGCTTTATGATAAAAATGTAAAAGTATACCTGACGTTAGGCTGGTATTCATGGGTCTATACATTGAATCTATGCTATGCTATATAATGTCATGGTTAAGTTTACTCAAAGCTAAGCTGAACGCCTAGAAAATAGACAGAAGATGTACATAACCTATTAATATGTCAATGTCATGCTACCGTCGTTATACCATGCCACTATTGGACCAGTTATGTCATGCCGTAAAAGTTATGCCATGTTAGGTAAGTGTAACTTAACAGAGGACACACCTTGGAGAACAGAGAATACTAAGTTATAGTAGATTTGTCCAACAATATTTTTTTGTACAATTTTATTCAATGATATTTAATTAAGAAACGGACTTAATTTTTCTTGCATAGTTACGCACGTAATTATATTTCAATCACTTACGGAACCCATAACATTGTGAACGGTTCTCGGATCGAACATTTCGTTGCATACACAACTATTATTACAATTAATCGGTCGCACGCTCTCGATATAGTTTTCCCATTTTTGCGCGCAACACGCAAATGCAATCGAAATATTTAAAGCGTAAAAAAGCCTATTGATCATTCCATGCGCCACTTTTCCTTTCAATATGACTATTATATGTCTACCTACATGTTTGCGTAACAATATACAGAAATATTAAGGTCTATTCAGATACATGCGGTATTCGCTAGTGGCATGGTTAACGAAAAATATGTATCGATATATCGAGCGGAAATCCGCGGCTCTTGCGACCGAAACACTGCCAAAAAACGCGGCTTTTTTTCGCTTGTTTATAATGCTTCCTCTTCATCAATATCTATCATTGGAAGACGTATTTCACTGGTTATGCACGTTAGTCTGTGGTTTTATTACAGAACTGATAATATCAGCAAAGTTTCGCTACCTACAGCGGCAGGGAATACCGCTTATATCTGAATAGGTTCGTAATTACATCGCCTCGCTGTATATGAATTATTGAGGGTAGTCGTAAAATACGACTGAAGTAATCAAATAATTTGTGATATCAATGAGTGTTTTTGAACCTGTCACTACCGACCCTAAGTACTGTCACAACCGCCCCGGACTGTGACACTTTCTATTTTTTTTTCTACTTTGCTCCTATGAGCTAACCATTCTATTTGGAGATATAGTTTTAATGTGTATACGTATACGATTGTACACATCATATTAAATTAGATTTTTCGTTCAGCTTAGTGGCATATTGACAAAACCGTAAGCAATCAATTGAAAATTGTCACAACCGTACCCAGTCTACCCTATTTCTGATAAACTGAAAATATTAAGTTATTTCGTTTTATTTAACACACGACATAATTATTGTAAGAAATTGGTTAATTTGCACTTTCATACGTTATAATCCTACCTTAGAGACCGGCTCCTCGCTCCATCCCCCACAATTCGCCATCCCTTCCAGCAAGGTCAGCTCACTGCGGACAAAGAATATCAAATTATATATACATATAATATCAAAAACCCATACATAACTGTTTACTATATTACATTAAGCTTCTCTTGAGTATATATATCATCATCATGATTATTAGCCCGTCATCGTCCACTGCTGGACATGGCCACCCCAATAGCACGTCATGTCAGCTCTTCGTATCCACTGCCAGCCACTTTGCGTATAACGTAAGTGCTAAGCACATCCATTTATCATTAAATCATGTATCGCTAGAGTCATCACCGCGATATCGCTAAGATTGGCGGCATCTCATGAAAACGGACCTCGGATACGTCCGAAATTAGTCGGTTTATCCCAATAAAACATGAATTAAACCGGTACATAATTAAATGATATCTGCAATCTTTTTGGTTTTGCGCAAAAAGACACAAATGCTTAAATCCACCAACTCAACGTATAATCCTTGATATTGATGTACAGATTAAACCATTAAATAAATTCATAACCATTCTTAGCACTTTATAATAATACAATAATATTAGGTAATAACTAAGCACAAACGGTGTATTAAATAAAGTGCATTATAAAAACGTTGCTTCTTGCAATAAACCTGTCAATATCCATTGTAAGGGTATGGGCAATCGCTAAAACAATTGTTATGTAGTTGTCCAATGATAAATTTGGGTATATTCTGAATTGCCTAAATCGCGGGTAGCATGATACGCTTGTGATCTGGACATAAGCTAATAGTGAGCCCTTTTTGTCATTATCCAATCGTAGAATTGGTTGGGTTGTGATTTCTCTCGTAGGTAACTTAAAAACGTGGTTTTCACGATATATTGCAATATTTTTCTTAGGTCATCCCCCTTTCTATAACAATGTGATTGAAAAGTTGGTAGATTAAGTTTTATAAAACTAAAATTGCATATGTTATGGTACATTATTGTTAAACTTGATTAGTTACAGTTGTGTTACGTTAATGATTTAAACTAAAATATAACTAGAATAAAATACACACTAAATTCGAAGGTAACTCTGTCCACCTGTTATATTCGCAACTTAAAACAGCAGAACCGATTTTGAAGAAATTTATCAATTAGACGTTTTGAATTCTGAGACATCCAAGAGTACTATGATAGTTAGTTAACTTTTCATAATCAATCCAATTATTGACGATATTATACAACTAGCTCGTTGGTTTAATGATCAGTGAAGATAAATGCTGAGCCGGAGATAGTGGGTTCGACTCCTATCCATGACAAATATTTGTTTGAAGAGTTGTACTTGGTCGGTGTCGTGGCGTAAAAAACATCTTTATATATGTAGTAAACATATTTATGTAGTTTATGATTTCTTTGGTTACCATAACGCAAAATCTCTTGATTTTACTTTGGGATCTGGATGACCGTGGAGATGTCGGTAGATATTATTATTATTATACAATTATTGGACTGGACTGCTGCACAGGTACCGTAAGTAATAAAATGTTTTAATGTCGCTGCAAATAAACCTGTGCTTCGTGGAAGCGGCCGGCGCGGGCATTGTTCAGGAATGCATGGTGCATAAAAATGTTTAACGACTGCATTCGCTACGGACTTCATGGTCCACGCTGTGCCCTTGTACATAGTAACCATTATACTATGTGATTAAATTATGTGCTGGCTAAATTCAAATATATTTTATGAGACAGCCTGATCAGTTTGGGAGCCTTTCAATACCGTTATTCTTTTGAGTTAAGCCGATATATTATGTAGGTATATAGTCTTGTAACGTCGGTTTTCAGTATTTTCTTTGTTCGTATTTTTTTATGCAAAGTATTCATTTATGTACAAGTATAGGCCATTGTATTCTACTATTACATATATATTTGCTATTCTGCCCTTGTATAGATTACCACCTTCATAGACCGTAGAGGCTATTATAACTATTAATGTTCAACTATTGAAATTATATTTACACATAATGTAACATCATGCCTATAATGCCTAAAGGGGTAGGCAGAGGAGTAAAGAACATTCCCACGTTTCACCAGTTACGTTTAAGTCTCATGGTATAGGTCGTGCGCCTATTGCCATACACTGGGCATAATTCCAGACTACGAGTCATTACTAGACATTCTAAATTAGAAAAATCCAATAGTACACGTCCCGGGGTTTGAACACAGGACCTCCCGATCGGCAGTCGCGCTTGCAACCGCTCGATCAACGAGGCACATTTACACATATACTGGATAAAATATCTATTTAGTATATTATGTTCATATTTTTAAAACACTAGCTCATGAGCTTTCCGGTTACCATAAGACAAGCTCTCTTAAATACACTTTGGGATCAGATGACTATATGTGTAGATACCAAAACATATACATACATATATGTGTTCGAGTCTACACCTCATTAGGCGTAACCCCTGCTACTGTTCGTTCCGTTGACCTCGAACCCGCAGCGGCGATCTCCGACTTGACCTACCGCACGCTACGCGCGATCCACCGATACGTTTGAATGTTTCATTTGCGGAAATATATTGTGGACGTTCAATTTATCTTGTATATTCCTTTTACTACTACCCTGTAGGGCAGGTAAATGAATATGTTATTCTCACTTGAATACTTAAATTTTTACAATTTATTCACGATTTACTTGTAACTAATGAAATAAAGGTGCACTTTATCGATATTAAAGGTGCATATAAATATTTATTTATCAATATATGTTATGTATGTAATATATGTATGTA
>DWEE01000311.1:0-18645 GCA_018245755.1 Parelbella macleannani | reverse complement strand
CGCACCATTTACCTCCAGTTCTTCCTACCACTAAGCTCTTCTGCCCTTCTTCATGATCTGTTTAATTAATCTGTTGAATTGCAAATCCTTTTATTATTGAAAATAATTTTAAAGCACTAACACGTTGCCTTCTGTAATAACGGCCTAACTCAATATTTTCACGCAATCGACGCACGGGTTCGATTTTGTTTAGATAGTATTTTACTACAAATAGTGTTTTGCTGTAGTATATACTGCGCCCCTTAGAATTTGAATAATTCTCATAATCCCAATATGAAGATATGTATGTGTGTATAATCCCAGTTTTCCGAATTGTAGGCGTTGTTCCGTACCTACACTTTAAATACATTGAGTTATTGTTTTTAAATTGTTACCTTATTCCGGATGAAGTTCACTGAACGTCTTCGTAGATTTACATGAAAAAGGGTATGAAACAAAATAATCAATAAGAAAATGCATTACATGCATTGGGTCTATAAATAATGGTTTGTTATAATTTTCTTGGACAACCGAATAATCACATTGATAAAAAATGTTGACTGATAATGCATTTGAGAATTATAAATCATGATATTTAGGCTGGCAATACATTCGCCATACGCAATAGAGATGTATATTTAATTTTAACGATTTTAATTAGGACAAGCGGTAACGATATTCTATTCGAGACATACCTGAGATTAACTCAGCAACGCATAAATATTATCAATTTCAGTACAATATATTTTGAGTTTGTAGAGTACATATATAACATATTTTGACGTTGTAGAGTTAGGACAATTCTAGCAAAGACAAAAATGAAATTGACGTCATAGCTATATTCTGGTGTGTTAGGGTATTTCGGAACATTAATAGAAATCAATACATTTGATTTTGCAATCTGCATACAGACTCAGAAACATAGACTGAAACTGTAACTTTAATTTGAAACCTAAAAATACCTATTACGTATTTTATGAATTTATGTACTTGAAATAAAACATTACTGTATTCTTCGATATAGATACTCGAAAAATCGAAATTGGTTTAGTATAGACGGATTCGATAACGATGCTGTCAGTGTCAATTCGTGAACACACGTATACTTACATATCTAGGTACATTACGTACAAATTGTACCATAAACATGTGGGGTGCACGTATAAAAAGGTCGTGCTAGTAAAATTTGACTTACTTTAAAAATATAATTCGAAATATGTTGTGTAAATAGTACTTAATATATAAATTAACTACTTAAAAATACTTAATAAAATGATTCCGGGATACGGTGCTGTGACGCAGGCCCTTTTAGGGACCCTTTTAACTTGGGGACTTACAGCTATGGGTGCCGGTTGCGTATTTTTTATACGAGGAAAACATGTAAGACCCTTTTTACGATCACTTAGTGGTGGTGCTATGTGTGTATGTTTATCAACGCGTTATGTTTTTCAGAGGAAGTTGCTTGATGTATCATTGGGGTTCGCTGCTGGAGTGATGACAGCAGCGTCGTACTGGTCGCTGCTGGAGCCCGCTATTGAGATGTGCCGAGAATCAGGGATGTACGGCGAAGATGGACAGTTTGCATTTATACCAGTGGCAGTAGGCTTCCTTTTTGGAGCGGTGTTCGTATTCGGCACTGACAAATTTTTGGACTATCTCGGACTGAACTCTACAAACATGATGATGAGTGAGTCATATTATTTATTTTATTTTTGATGTTTAAACATACTGAACCATTTGATTTTCTAACTTAGTTTTACTTGTTAACAACCAAGTTATAACAGATCAATAAGAAGTTTGTTTAACATTAATTTGTATGACTGTTCAACACAAAGGGATGTTTATATATATCTGATATATTCATTTAATAGATGCCAATAAATAAATAAAAATGGAGGGTAAAGCTAGAAATCTTAATGTTTTAAATATTTCCAAAAGCACAGCAAAACATTTTATGGATAATTTTTACTTGAATTTTAAAATCTATTTAATCACAGCAATCAAGGAAATATGCATATCATTCTTGATATCTTGTCTGAGATTGGTTCGATGTGGTTAATTTTCTGTAATACAGATAGAGCGCCGTCCAATAGAAAACACTTTGTTTATTAGTTATATACATATAATGAATAAACATACTTCTCCCCAGACTGCATACAACATCAAAATATACACCTGACTTACACACAATGAAGATACATTCACATCACTTCACTCAACTGTAATTGAGTGCTTGCTATGTCCATTCGGTGTATATAGTTCGATTTATATAACATTGGTTATTTAATTTACTGATATTTTCATAATGATCTTATCAAAAGTATTTTACCAATGTACTGTGCTATCAACAAGGGCTAACATAATCATTACTTTAAAAACATTTTACCAATGTATTGTGCTATCAGCAAAGACTAAAATAGTAGTCAATAATTACCTGGTGATGTTTATCGGACATATAATTAATATTAAGAATGTAGGTCTGTTGCATTATAGATTGCAGTACTAAACAGGACTCATTGGGAACTTTTGAAATTGTGTTGAATTTATACAATGCATATTTGTTTTTCCTTAATCAAAACCAGTTTTAGAATTTCCTCATACATTTTCAAAAATCTCTGTGCAACACATTTAACTTTTATATGTATTTTACTTTTCCTGCTATTCCAACATCTTTGTCTTAACAAATTTATTTCATGTAGAAGAAAGCTATTCCATAAATTGCAAAAATTCCAGCTATAAACTTAGTAAAGCAATTTGTTAGCAAGTCTTTTAGCATCAATTTATAAAAGAGATATTTATTAGTTATGCATATAATTTAAATATTTTGTATAAATCCATATGAGATGCACATTATTAATGGCATAAGATATTTCAATACATTTGGGCGTTATGAATCTTTATTATACAAATTGAAATTTAGAAAATAAACAAAACAAGAGGTGCAATGCATTCATGTTGGATGGCTATTTTCTTTATTAGATATGTTGCAAATCTCAACTCAGGTAGGTGGTCCTTTAAAATGTCACTTATTAGCATAAACAAGTGGTACCGGTTACTACATAGGCAAGAATTTAAATTAAACAAGACTTGAAGATTATCTCTTTCTTATTTTAAACAGAAAGCAAAGCATAGACAATAAACAAATACTTCATTATCAATAACAATCTGTGATTGTGGAGATTTTTTTTTTTATTTAATTGCATGAAGTGTGTTATACTTAAAATACTCGAAGATAATAAAGTTTATTGTCTTGTAATTACACTACTTCTGTATCATAATTGTCGAGATGCACGCAATACTTTTCATTTTGTTTATAAATATTATATTCTTTGCATTGAAAGATTTGTTTCTTATCTGCAGACTTCAAATTTTATGCTACTGAGTTGTACACATGTGTGGCATGGTGTGCCGTTATCTTTACGACAGTCAGTCTTTATATTATAACGCTTCAATTAAAATGTGAAACTGATATGATACTTCAGTATTTTATGCACCTTAATTAATGTAGTGGATACTAAATAATGTTTCAGTTTATTCTCAATCGCTTCGGAGAAATGGTGGCAAGAATATTTCTTGGCCTTTTTTTTATCTTGTTCACTTGAGGTTTTTATCTTGACATCCTTTTTTTTGTTTTGTATTGAGTAAAACAATTCTGAAAATGTTCGGCTTAGAATTTACTTAACTATGCATTGGTTTTTTACAATCGTATGTTATATACACACACACACACTCATATAGTTTAATACATTGATGATCACTAGATGTTCACATTAGATGTCTTTTTGACTTATTGAAATTAATCACGAGTAGTCTGACAGACGGCAATTATAAAACAATATTTAGTTTCTCATTATATAAATCATATCAATATAAATGCCTGCCTGGTTGGTCCTGTGGTTGTTAATGTGTCTGCTGATCAAGAGGTTGCGGGTTAATGCATGGCAATAGGCTCACTCCCTATTTAATAGTGGGATGTAAACATAACTGATAAAAGGTTGGTGTTTACTACATTCCTCTGCCCATGTTTTCGGGAATTACAGGCATGATATTACGTTTTTTCTGTATGACTAAGCTCTATCATTAGCACTATATTATGTTAACATATTTTGCCATTCAATATACTATAATTTGCAGATATGATACTAGTTTTGAGGCCATATAAAGTTGAATTGCTTGCATGTCCATTTTTTACTTTTGTGAAATAGAAACATTGGTTAGTAATATTCCACAATGTAATTGTAAATTGACATATGGTGTAATGTTTAGAATAAAACCCTATATTTATATTCTAGTAACATTGTTATGAATTGAATTTAAGGGCCTTGTAACCAATAGATGTTGTATTGTTTGACAACATTTTTATTTGAACACATTTTTAATCTATTTGTTGGAATCCTTGACCGTTATATGCAACAGTGAGAAGTATCCAAAAAATCCAATTGAATCACTATTCATTTAATATTCTTGACATAATATTGTCTACTGAAATACACAGACATTTTTTATCATGATGAATCTCAAATATTGTTTTTATATATAGTTCTATATTGTTGCAATTTGTTAAATATATCTTTGAATATATTTTGTTTGGGTAATATTTGCCTCTACCCAATTAAATGTAATGATGATAAGAACATTGTAACAGAAATTTTTTACACATAGTTATAATATTGAGCTCAATTTTCAAATGTTACTTAATCAATCTTTTTATGTTTTACAGCCATGACAAAATCAAAGGACTCGAAAGAGAAATTAGAAGATTTGGAGATGATGACAGCACTAAACAGGAGGCCATCCAATCCTACAAGTGTAGTGACAATGGAAACACAACCCTTGGAGTTTGCGGATTGTATTACAAATCAACATACTGCCCAGCGACGGAGAGGGCACCACAATTCTCAACACTCATTGGTGAGTATGCTTATAGAACTACAAGCTATGATGAGAGCCATTGATACCGCCTGGACTTCATCTATGATAACATCACTACATCTTATTTCTCAATAAATAATATTTTTCATAACTTTTTGCTACCTACCATATTATCTTGTGTTCTTCTATTATTCTTAAACCATGAAATGTGCAGTTAAGTTTTTTCGTATTATGTTCTACTATTTTCTTATCCAAATTGTGTTTTAATTAACACAACAGATGGTACTTTCTAAGATATAAGACTTTAGATCGAACAAAGTCAAGTATTATCCAAAAATAAGTGACATTTTAGATTTGTTTAAAATTTCATTGCATTATGCACAAAAATTGCACACATTAATGTTATGTTGCAAGCTTGCATGGTGCACTAAGACATGATGCATTCCAATACGAATGGCATTTGGGTCATGACTAAGTCCAACATATTTCATCCCAAAGTAAACCTAATGTTACATAGCGCTGGCAGATTTGATAGTAAAACCTTTGTCATTTCAATTTCAAAATTTGATGAAATATTTAAATATGGAATCAAAAAATATAAAATAAAACGATCTAATTAATACAGAAATTAAAAAACGTGGACATATTATCTTGGCTGTAGAAACCAATTTTGTGAATACTACCTATGTCTAGACTCATTATCTTGGGTATAAAAACTAATTTCAACAATACTAGCTGTATCCAGAGTTGCATCACTGTTTGAAGTTTGTGTAAAATCATTTAATATAATTGCCAAAGTTTAATCATTTGAATTATCAATAAATAAATATTGATAATGCATAGAACTACACATTACAGGGGCATTCACCTCCATTATAAAATGCAGGTTGCTGAGTAAATCAATTAATTTATTTCAATCAGCATATACATTTTTTTCACTGTAAGCAATAGGTGTATTATATCTGCATCGTAATTAAAAATAAAACAAAAGCGTGAGTACTCACATACACATTTATATCTATTTATTTGTACATATTATATATATGGATATGCTATTTACACTGTTTTCGTACCTGTAACTTTTATTTAAAGTAGATAGCATACAATTAATTTGAATTTACACGTTTGATGTGATCAAATACATAATTACCATAATTATCACTATTCCAAAGTGTTCTTATTGTAGCCACAAATGTAATTCTTGTAAAGCGAATACAATATGTAAGATGCAAATCAAACAGTTCACCCATTGGCTCAGTGGTTAGGGAACTGGGCGGCTGAGGTGGAGGTTGTGGTTTTGATGTTTCTTGTATAATGAGCTCAAGTGTTTGTCTCTGAGTATAAAGAAATGTGGTATTTGATTCTTACACAGTTCTTTTAATATTAAGTTTATTTGGGATATTCTCACATTGCTGCATGCAGTTTTTAGTGTGTTAGTTTTAGTACTGTTACTATAAGATGTGATTTAGAATTCAGTCTGCTAAACCATTAGCCTTCTGCCGCCTGCATATAATTCTTTACAACGATGACATTAATGTTAAAATTAAGTATGACTAATACGCCAAAACAGACATATCTTCTATAAGTATTATAACATTAATACTTCTTCATCGCTGTCTTCTATATGATTTGTTTATGTGGTAATAAAGAAACAATTTAAACTGCACTCACAACAAACAGTAGTTAGTTACCATTGAAAGTGTGTTAAAAAGAAAAATATGATACAGTGTTTCTTGTGCATATTTTAAATATAAGTAAAGAACAAAAGAGCCAAATGCATTGCACAGTAAAATGAATAAATTGAATATGATGTATTAAATATATTTATAGCCGTTTTTTCTTGTATTTTAACAGGAAATTACTTACAAGGCCGGATTTGTTTATCAGATATTCATACTTTATCATAATATACATCTATGGAGTATGTATGTTTGTGACCAGAAAATGTTTTGTTCCTATTGGGTCAGTCCCCGCAAATGTACCTAGGCGGTTCCAACTTTAACAATGTAGAAGAAGCGCATAAAGTCTGTGAGGTTAGAGATATTTGGCAGTTGGTGCTCTGTGATTAACCCATAAGGGTCCTGGCTTGATGTTAATATAATTATAATAGTAATAATCTCCAACAATTTTAATATTATATGTTCATGAGATATACTATGTATATATTTATACATACATGATTAATTTTATTGTGCTCATTATAAAAGGTTTATGTCCAGCAGTGGACTGAAGCGGGCTGACGATGATTTAACGATGTATCTTAGTTCTTGAACGTTTCTTCGGCTTGAGTTCATAAAGAAGGATCTCGGATGGGTCCGGAAATATTCGGGCTATCCCGATAAAACATCTGAGTGTTGTCGATTCATCATTTAATCAGTTCCAACAATATTGCATTTATGTGTTTGTCTTGTTTTTATTTGTATAGCGGTGTATTGAGTTGTTGACGTATACAGTGCTACCAATATAACAATTCGTGCAAAAACGTCATATAGACGTTAGAATAAAATATGTTGATAATGTTATTGTATGTCCAAAATTAGTCACCATTACATGATGAGAAGCGTTCAAGGGTAACAGTTGTAAAAAATTCATTTTGGTCTGAGATCAGAAATAGATCTTGAATTTTGAATAAATGGCGATTAAGTTGGCTGAAACGGTCTTGGCCAGGCTTAGGGTTAACTAAGAAATTCAACGATAACAGGAAACTATTAATTGAAATCCATCTGTTTATTAAATAAATTTTATATCAAAATAAGCACTGCTTGACTGCGACAACGATTATATAGGGTTGTTTGCGAAAAAATTAGCCCAATGACGGTGGGCGAACGTCAATAAGCAAAATTTTGATGTGAATGAAGATGTTCGACAAGATTTAAAAAAAATTGGATTTTTTTCTAAATTTTAGCTGAAACCGAAAGTTTAATTCATTTTTTTTATTTGTTTATTCAGCATTTGTGTGTGTACTTAGTTACAATTTTGTAAAATTTCTTTTTTACATTGAATTTTGATGTGACTTTCAATTTTGTAACAGATAATGCAATCAAGGTAAATGGGGATCGATATAATACATAGATAAACAATTTATTTTTGAGTATTTACATAACATACAAAATATTTAGCAACATAAAAATATGAATCAATGCCTGCTGAACGATAGTCGCAGCAGTTTGTTAGCTGACATGCAAAACAGCGACCGAAAACAAGCTTTTAACTGAAAGTTGATATAACCGTAATCGAATATTGGATTCGACACTGACAACAATGCTGCAGAACATGAAATTTTACTATGTACATCTTAAATTCGTGAAGTTGATTAAATAATGAGAAATATTGCCACGTTTCTGAAATAAATCGAATAATGTGGACAGTTAACATTCCATATGTTATTTGCATTTTTATCATTTTGTTCAATCTTTCTTTCATTTTCTTGGAATATTATTTTATTTTATATGGAAGTTATTTTTGTAAGTATATAATATGTTAAGTATAATAAATCGTGTACATATGATTATTTGCATAAACATCGTCAGATTTTATTGGTCTAATAAAAGCGAAGCTAAAGTGATCTAACGTTTCGGTTGGGTGGATATTTAAGAGGCGTGAATTATTGGAGGTTACACGATAATGCAGGTTAATGTACAGTGTAAACATTGCAGAAGGCCACCGAGGGCGGCGAGGGCGACAGGCGGGACAGCGCGGCGAGGGCGCTCGAGGCGCGCCAGTCGCAGTGGAAGAGGATCATGCTGCTCGTGGTGGCCATCACCGTCCACAACATTCCTGAGGGTCTCGCTGTGGGCGTGTCCTTTGGTGCTGCTGCCTCCTCCTCCAAGGCGTCTTTTCAGAGCGCAAGGTCAGTTTATATTCTCTTGGCAATTTAATACTATCCGCTACAAGTATTTGACTATTTATATTCAAATATTTGAATTATATATAAAATATGTATAAAATCAATATACATAAAATGATGTATATAATAAATATACAAAAGCATGCCTATTCAATTTAATTTAAAATTTATTTAAAAAGTATAACTAGATAAGGTTTATAAGTATCATAATATATTCTTAAACTAAAGTACTAATCCCACTGTAAAATTATCTGAAGTTCCTTACACACATAAAAAACTTGTTTGCTAAAGCTTCTGCTATGTTCAAGGATAAGAAATATTTTATATGAACTAAAGTAAATACGCAGCTTAGCCGACTGATTTATCCTTATGAAAAAGCAAGTTTTAGTAAATGTTATCATTGCACGTAGATAGATAAAAACTAAATATTTGTTAAACACATTGTAAAGAAAAGCAAATGCGAATAATGATAACAGCGCTCTCTATCGAGTTATCGTCAGGACCAGTTTATCTTTTCTGAGCAAGTGTCGCCATCTAGCGAGAGATGCGTCATTTAATACGAATATAATACATTGTTTGTTTACAATAGTTCTGAGTATAATGTCATAGATGGCGCTACTCGTAGTATTAATAATCAATCATTAAATTTAAATGTTATCTGGGTGGAAGGTATAAAAACGTTATTATATACTTAAAATATATCATAACATTTGGGAAAATATCATGTGTCGCTATTAGAGGGACTCTTATATTATAACAGAAAACTAAGTTCGTAGGCGGAGTGGCGTTAATTCTGGAATGTCATTGATAATTTGTGGGCGAGAGCGAGATGCATCCTATTACCGCCTGCTAACTGGCTTATAATTAAGTCTGCATATTCTTCTGATTTGTCACTCTGATCTCACCCAACACGTACCCGCCTTCTATAGTCGCAATCAGAGAGTTAATTATCACGCTTATATGCAGCATGAGGACAAAAATTGCTATTATTACTATATCGTCACACCAGGCCCCTTACGGGGTAAGTAGCTGGCACCGTGTGCCAAATATCTCTAGCCATACTGAGCTCACGTGCTTCTCCTACATTCATCACTCTTCATATATGGGTCAAAAAAACACGTATTTAGCGAAGTAAATAAAACATAATAACGAACGTCGAAAATAGTTAGCCGTTTCTCTTCTCGGAACCGGCGACTCGTCACACGCCTACTTACCGTCGGCGTACCGTCGCGGCGCTGTCGATCGTTAATTTTGGCGATTGAATTGTGAAACGTTTAAGCTCGCTTCAAGAGCTAATTAAAGTCGCCACAAGGTAGCGCATGGACCACGTCGCTCCCCGCTCCGCGTTTCAGTTTTATCACATGCTTTTCCTGTTACGATACAAGGAAACTCAATACGTTACATGTGGGTTTTGAAATACCAGGAAAGCTAAAGTCCGATGATTGATACGAACAAGAGCATCATGCCAACGGTGCGGAGCTTGTTCAATAGGAACGCGGCGCCGTCGTCCGTTTGATATTGGAAATTATTTTCGCCTGTCTCCCACCGCGATGTGCCGTGCCAATATATTATTATGTTTTGTCTACGTGAGACGGCTGGTGAGAAGGTCGTCTCGTCGCATGAAAACACCCGCTGCGGGCCAATCATGTAAAAAAAAACCGCGAGCAATGTCTTGTAGATATCTGTGTGGATGGTATGGTGGTGTGGTCCCCAATCTGTCAACTCTGCGTGGGGATTATAGATAAAATCCGTTGTGAAGTTTCACAAGGGCGCTCTCAACTGTTCAACTGGATTGAGACAGGCTGATAGTGTAGGGGAGGCCTATGCCTAGTAGTGGACTAAGACAAGTTCAATCGATGGTGCTATGGTCTGATGGTGGACCGAGGCTGATTGTTCTGATTATGTGAGCAGAGACCCATATTTATGTGGACTGAGACAGGTTGATTTAATTGTGTGGTGGGGGACCCATGTCCGACTGGACGGAGACACTGATAATATAATGATGTGGTGGGAGGCCTATGTCCAAGTTGACCGAGCCAGACCGATAATGCGATGGTGTGATGGTGATGAGCCGGCGTAGAGCGGAGCGCGGCGCGATGGAAAGGCCGGGGCGCGCAGTGGCGGCGCTCGGAGGCGAGTCGCGTGGCGCGCGGGGCATCGACCCGCGGCGCGCAGACGGTCCCGGCAGCGCCGCCGCTCGGTGAAACTATTTCACTGAAAAATCCGCCGCGCCGTATCATTGAAGCCAACCTTGACGATTTGTCGCGTCGTCTATACGGCCGCGTGGGTGCCCGCCTCCCCCCGCCCCGCCCGCCCTCCCCATACCTATTCATAACCGTTAAATATTGGCACCTCGCACATGTTATAGCTGACGTTGTAAAAAAGCGTCAATTCCCAACAGTTTATTAACAGCCACTATGTAGCGTTCTGTTTAATTTGAGCGCTTCCGCAGTGTCAGTGCTGCGACCACCGGTACGGTAACATTCTTACCGTACTGCATTGCCTTGATAAGATTTGCGGACATTCAGGCATTTCTATGTAAAATTGTTCCGGATTAAACTCTACATTTTCAAATCGCAGAGTAACGTTTTATGGAAAACTAAAAGAATTCGGTCAATTCGTAGAGTAACGTATGGAAAACAAACAAAATTTGGTTTTGAATAACATCAAACTGGTAGAGTTCCGCGAATAAAGATGTAAAGTAAAAATATTATCCCAGCGCGAATGATCAAGCGGTAATTAGACTCAGAGTACATTAGATATTGTTTAAAACAATTTACTCAAGACAATTGCAACGTGTCTATATACATACAAACTTCATTACTAGTCACAACATTATGTAGAGTTTATATCAGAAACATAATGTATAGACAATTTTCGCAGTACATTATGTGGGCGTGTAAACATTTAAGAATGCAGAAAAAACTCGATAGATTTTTAAAAATAGAAATATTTGGCGCTCGGTGTTCTCTGTCTATACTATTTGCAATGACCGGGCTGGCGATTTAAAGAAAAATATAATTAGCAGAATTAATTGTTACTAATAATAATTTGTACTTTCAAATATTTATCATCAAAATACTAATAAATATATATCGTGGTAGTTGTACTAACAACTTATAACAAAATATAGGTACCTACTGATATTTTCGAGCAAAGCATTTGGTGATATCTCTACATATTGTATGCAGATAAGTACCTATATAATATTCGTTTCTCTCATGATCTCTCATGATTTCATCAACCACTTTTATTTATTCAATAGTATTTTATCATCATCAGCCTATTTTTGTCAACTGTTGGACATAAGCCTCTCCAATAGCACCCCACTGAGCTCGATAGTATTTGATTCTAAAGTATTTATTTAGATTTTTACAACATAGGTAGAGTTTCAGATACGTTTTATTCTTGCAGTTAAGAAGGGTTGATTCTACATCCACCACTTTCTTCTGACACTCACTGTGTTCAATGACGCCTGCCTAAACTTATGCATATATTAAAATTCGTGTAAAATATTCATATTTGTAAGGAAATTGGCGTTTCGAAAACACTTCAACTTAACTCATTGCTTGAGATATTAGCAGATAAAATAACGGTATCTATCTGTCCGCAATGAAATTGCGATGTAGAGTATCACTAGACCATTGTCAATTATTCGAAAACCCCACATCCTTCAATGGAATGTGAGTATGCAAAGTAGCATCAAAATCTTTTTCTATTCAGCCGTTATGTTCCACTAATGTGACGTAAAAATCCCTTATAGCGGCTGATAATTCTTTTGTTTACGTCGTTATATTATGTTGATCAACTTCATTATGTACAACAATCCACATTCCCCCTACCCCCTCTCCTCCCCACCCCCAGTCTTTACCTCTGTCCAACTACAATTGTGTGATATCTGCCATCCAGCACTAGGCCAGAATAGCAGAATAGACTATGGCCTTAACCGTTTTAATTCTCGGATTAGCCCCCTGTCCAACAGTGGAACATTAATAGTGTTGATGATACGTTAACCACATAATGAACCGTTTGGCAGCTATATAACCGTTGCTATAGTGATGTCTAGCCGATAATACAATATCGATAGATTATACGGTTGCATTGTTGGTATTGTTGTAATAAGGCAGCGCCGGTGTGAACCTATCATTATTTTTTCTATAAATGATGCAGAAGAAGTGCGTTTGACCAATGCGAACAAAAAAAAACAAAAAACCACGATTTGTGATGTTTGTAAATGGCCTATGTCCAGTTGTCCTTGTCGACGGCTGAAATGATGTTGATGATGATGTGAAGTAGTTATGCGC
The DNA here is from genome assembly GCA_018245755.1 of Parelbella macleannani. Classification (NCBI taxonomy): domain Eukaryota; kingdom Metazoa; phylum Arthropoda; class Insecta; order Lepidoptera; family Hesperiidae; genus Parelbella; species Parelbella macleannani. The sequence goes on along the minus strand of DWEE01000311.1, from coordinate 5,643 downwards.
TTATGATCCCAATTCGTAATTTACGTTTCTGTCTTAGCTTTGCCCCATTTGACATGGTAAATTTGGCGGCCCTGATTATGCACCAGACGTCTGTTAATAACGTGACTGTGACAGCCCTGAGCCACGCCGCGGCTATAGCACGGTGTAGGTCTAAACGCTCATGATGCAGACAGCGATGTAGATATGATATAGGTAGTGATAGGCCGCGGCGCAGACGAGGCGCTGTCGGAGGGTGGCGCCCGCGTATAATGTGTCGGCGAGTGCTTTGTGGCGGGCGCTGTTATTATGCAGATTAACACCGGCGGGAATTTGTTCAAATATCGTAACAAGCGCTCCTCCCGGCGCCGGCGCCCATCGCCCTCCAGTAATTTACGATTCGGGCCTCGCCGCCGTAATGTGTCGGCGTTCGCTCCTTTCACAGAATTCGGTGTTCCATCCATTCTATATTATTACACTTATCTCCCCGCGCCCGAATATAGATTGGAATATAGATTTACCTTCACTTCATTAAACCTATGTGTATTTATTTTCTTTTGTATCGCTCGCTCTCTCTTTCTCGTCTCACAAGATTTAGGCAATTTTGTAGTGTTTTAATGTTTCGTTTAATTTGATTACTTACTCATTTAATCTTGATTATTAAAAAAATATTTGATTATTTTAAAACAAAGCAAAATACTCCTTCAAATACCACCTCCAAATACCAAATATAGTATATGTATAAGCGAACAGTTCTAATGTTCTAAATCTCCACACTTTCCAGCTCTACATTTTTTTATTTGCCGCAAGTGCATTTGCACTTAAGTGTCGGCACGGGAATCGCGGGAGTTAAATAAATGTGGGGAGCGGGTGGCGGGGGGCAGGGGGGTGCGCGAGGCCGCGCGTCCGGCCCGCATTCCTGCGAAGCCTCCGACCCGCCCTGCCGCGCGCCGAACTTTCTGCTTTCCCAGCAGGATGGAATGCCGCCTAATACTCCACACTACTCTACACTCATGTGCACCGCCGACTTCGCAAACTAATTTTTGCCTCCCACAAATTCCTTCGCGTCTCTGTTGTGCGCAGTTTATTTACATGTATTATCTCGACACTTATCCTCATTGACTTTGTTGTGCGCCAGTGCTTTTCTCGTCTCCGTATTTTGCTTAAGATTACGGTATTGGTTAGAGCATACAATAATGTCAAGAATTTTTGAATGAAGCATAATAAATTTCATTTGTATACTGGACACGATGTTAAATGAGTATCAAGAATTGGTTCGCGGAATGTTTCGTATACATTTTTCTATTGTTTTTCAATTTAAGGGTTATGAAATCAATGGAGATGGCTATGGAGAGAGAGATGAGTAGAGATTAGGATTGCTTTGCTTTTGTTGGCACTGCACGTTTCATAGGATTACATCTGTGATAACAACAGTACATTCCATTTATGTATACAAGTAACATTAGATCATCATATACATGTACATATGAGATGCAGTATGTATTAATAAGGTACATATTTATGAGGAAAACTTCGAGAAAATGGACGTTTGCAATGTAATGCATGCTGGAATATTAAGTTCAATTTTTGTTTGTAAATTTCGCACGGTTTTAATTCAATCATTGGTTCTATAATTCTCTTAGTATTATAGGCAGAAATAAGTAGAAATATAGAAAAAAAGCAGGCCAGTTCCGTAAGGAGAGATATATTTCGCAACTGGTTTTCTCTGTCTACCCGGTAAAACACCTAGCGTGATGATATAACAGTAATATTCTTTTTAAACTACTCCCTTTACTAAGTCTAATTATATAAGACCAGCTCGATGACAAGAAATATGTATTATATTTTTTTTATATTAGGCTCACCACGTATTCTATGGGACGTCAACGTAACTGGTTAAACGTGGGAGTGTAGTACACACCTCTGCCTACCTCTTCGGGGATTATAGACGTGATGTTACAATAATTTTTATTTTATTTTTATTTCGTAAAGCAATTACTTCCTAACATAAAAATAGCAGCAATTGCAACAAGTCTTTGGCGGGCACCGTGTGCGTACACCACGGGCACGACGCACGTACGCGAACGCGCGAGGCCGGATTGACGACCGCTGCACTTGTTTTTACGCGCGCGCGCGCCGCGTGGTGCGTGACCCCGCCGGAATGCACCACGTGCACTGCTCGCTGGAATGCGCAAGTGTTTACTTGTTCATTTTTTTTCCCCAACTCTACTACTGCTACTCTACAAACGTTATGTTCTTTCGCTAGCTTGTGACCGGCTAAGCAAGGGTGGTTCGAACTTAACGATCATTGCTGCCACTAGTTAATACTAGTGCACTATTACACGGTTATCTGTTATTAGACTGCCTTGTTAGTCGAGTGCGACTGCCGATCGCGTTATCCTGGTTTCAAATCCCGGGTCGGGTACTATTGGATTGTCCTAATTTAGAATTTCTACGAGTAGTACTGACTCGGGGTTCCGTATCTGTTTCCGGTGTATGGCAATAGGCTCACTACCTATTCCATGGGACGTATGTAAATGTAACTGGTGAAAAGTGGGAGTGTACTACACTTCTCTGCCTGCCCCTTTGAGGATTACAAGCGTGATATTACGTTTTTATTTAAATTTTACTTTTCTGCACTCCTTTTATATTGAAGATTTAACTACGCCAAACGTACTTCGTGCGCGCAATGTTCTTATGAAAGGGCTACGAAGATTTCTCTTTACGAGTTAATATATAGGTAGATAGCGACTGGTTAGATATGTATATAAATGTTAGGTTTCGGCTCAATGTGGTCGCTTTGCAGGCTGCCGTCCTCATCCTATACATAATCCTATTTATTTATTTTTCTTCGTGGAAAATTTTTAGGTAATACAGTAAAGTACATTAAAAGTAACATATGAAAGCAATTAATAAATTTCCACATATAGCGTTATTGCTGGCAGGGAACTGTTTGGTTTCATATTTCTTATCGAGACGGCCAAGGAGTGGTACACTCTGCCAGCGTCTGCTAACTAGGACCCTCAAATTAAGGGTGAATAGGCTTCTCCTAGGAATGCGTACTCCATCTTAGGACGCATCTGCGCAAACCGTCAGGAAGGATCTCGCTCAAACGCTAACCTATCAAAAAATAATAAAAAAAAATTAAGCTAAAGCGGATCTAGATGGTGTTTTATGGTAGCTTTCGCTTAATGAGAAATCTTGATACAACATGTTAAAACTTAATTATAAGTTTTGGAGCAATCTGGTACAGAAATGGAGTCTCACTATTAAACTGTTGAAGGATCCAAAAACGTAGAAGGACCTCGGGTAGATCCGAAATTACTCGGGCGATCCTGCAGAAAAATACGTGACTTATGTCGGAACATATTTAATCATCGACCAATATACATACTTAACATTATCTTCGTGTCTTTGAAATTGGATTCGCTTTGGTTCTAATTGACGCGACGTTTAACCGTTCCGGCCGGCGGAAGGAAATAGGCGTGTATTCTAGAGCAAATAGCATCCCGATCTTGGCGGCTACGGTCCGCGCAAATGGAGCGCTGGTTCGATATTAATTCAACGTTGTTTTCGAGCGGCGAGCGAGCAAAGGATACGAAACGGAAGCGTGGCACGCGATGCCCGGAAAGCGCTCTACCGGAAGCCGCGCGCCGTGGATGCTCTACATGCGCTTTTACGATTTCCTGTTCGTCCGCCGACGGCTCGCCTTCCTTTACTCGTGCGCCACTCTACCTCTGACTCATCTCCACTGTTTCATGTCTAATTGTTATTACCGGTCCCCGGTAATCTCTTCCACGTGTCCTTTTACGCATGTTTTACTGACGTTTTCACTTAATATTCTAAGCCTCTGCATTTTTCTGCATTGTTGACTATTTGAATGTGATTTGAATTACTTTTTTTTATTTATGCATTTATTTATTACAATTTAGTCTATTTCTGTCATGGTTTTATGGTGAAAAATCGATGTAAACAATTTTTGGTATATTATAGTTTAGAGTTTACATGAGTTAACGAACAGTTTTGTCTATAAACATGTACCATACATCATAGGCACATCGTTTTGCATCGTCTTTCTAATTGCGGTCGTCTCATGCAATCATTTTTTACATGTATTAGTTAAGTAAAATTAATTGGTAAATAACGTTCTCAATATTAATAAACACGAGTATATCAAAATCAAATGGTCCTTGAAATAACCCTACAATGCAATGCAATGAATCTGATCGATATGTTAGCCCGAGTATGTATGTAATACTCAGGATTATCAAACCTAGTCTAAGTTTGTCGTATTGAAGACCATTGAAGCTGCTATCTACAGGTCTATTAGTATATTCATTTGCTAAGACAGTGAAACATAAGGCGTTCCGACTTCCGACTCAATGTTGTTGGACCTTGTTTACTGTAATAGGTAAATATTATTTTTCGTCAAGTGCCGAAAGTGGAGGCATGAATTGATGAAGGTGTTCCGTTACTAAAGTGTAAGTTTTCATAGTTGGGCATTTAAAATATTTCCCTAGTTGCTTACACCTTGAAAGTAACACCTTCATGTAGGTTTTAGGTTAACTTTGAGACGTATGTACATTGTACATATTTCAAACAATTTACAAATGAGAAGACACGTGAAACAACATAACAGCTTAACGTATCATCATGCCTATATTCCCCTAAGTGGTAGGCAGAGGAGTGTAGTACACTCCCACGTTTCACCAGTTACGTTTACATCCCGTCATGGAACACACGGTGAGCCAATTGCCATACACCGTGCACAGATTCAGACTCCGAGCTTCTACTAACGATTTCAAGTTTAGGATTAATACACATCTTTGCCTACCCCTTCGGAGAACTACAGGCGTGTTGTTACGTTATGTTCTCTTTACATTTTGTGTTTGTTTCTGTTTGTTACTGTACTTGTTTAAAAATCAAACAAGTGATACATATATTTCATAATAAAAGTATGAATGACATTATCAGGTTTATGATAATCTAGCCGATGTAGGTAGGTAGGTAGGTGGCGAGTGCAATGACGATGCCTTATATGGGTATGGCCTGCAGTTTACATTGATAATGAGTTTACATCAGCTGTGTGATATGCGGAACTCTGTCCCGTCTTACAACTGTGATTGTGACTTACCAACCACATATATGCATATTTACCACTGCGGTGCTGTGTGAGTCACAGATGTTTGTGTGGACTGGTTCCAGTCATACGACTAGATTTTCCGAGTATTGTATGACTAAAATGATTGTATGAATAACTCGACAGTGTAATACGGTACGAGGCACCGATGTCGCCCTTGACACGCTCCGCGCTTATGTCAATGGGTGAATAATTAATTAAAGGACTCTTACGGCGCGCGCTACGTGATTGTATGTATCTGTATGTTTTTACAGTACAAAATTTTTTTGTTAAATTAATGCAATGCGGGTTCGAATGGCTGACACGTCTTTATAAAATTTGCGTTTTGAGAAAATATAACTTGTTGTTACTGTGAAGGAAAATGTTATAACGATCTGCATACGTTTGAGTTCTGTGTGATGGTGTGTAGGTACAAAGCGTGTCAAGTCTGCCAATCTGCATTTGGCCAGCGTGGCCGATTATGGCTGTGACAGTTCTCGTTCTGGGAGGAGAAACGTGTCGAACCGTAGAACGATAACAGTGTTCAT
>DWEE01000310.1:0-18664 GCA_018245755.1 Parelbella macleannani | reverse complement strand
GTTTAACTCTTGCTCCAACTTGCGCTAGTTGTAACTTCACTGTATACGTACATGTCGATAGATTAAAAAGAAAACAAAAATTAAGCTCAGTGATGTGTAGAATTTTACAAATGTATAAATGGTTATATCGATAGCACTTTTTACTTACACTTATGTAACTGTAAAAGACATCAGGATTATTATCATATTTCATCGATATTTTTTTATGTGGTTATTTTTTCTTGGTCGTGATTATATTTAAGAAATGAATATGACCTAAAATGAACGTTTTAGAAGCTTTTAAACAATCAATAGTTTTAAAAACAAAATATGAAATTCTAAATCACAATAAGCTCTAAGCTATGTGCTACATTTCACTACAAAACATGCAACGACTAATTAGTCACACATGTTATTTATATAATGATTTTTTCAACTGAAATGTTAGGGATATTTCCATATACATTTTATGTTACATTATATTACGAGTACGCCTCGCGGTTAAAGTTCATTTGCGTGCATCCACCTGATTTAAATGGCAATGAACGGCAAACTCATAACCAGTAGATTATTGTATTATATGGTGCAAAATAAAAACAAGTGCTTAACACAAATAGCCTCCCATATTTCCAGCAAGGGGATTACGGGCAAATACTCTTCAAGAGATGCCTACAAGCTGATGATGAGAACCGCAACGCTTGTGGTGCACATCATCAAACTTTACTTATGATTAAATGAAACAAATCCTGAGTTCCAATAGAACTCATTAATTATCATGAACTCTATACATATCCGTTACTACTACTAAGCATTTAGATGTATAAAAACTGCTTCACATCAGCAACAGTTTCAACGGATATTTACAGAGAAAATGTTCAACAAAAAGAAACAATTCATTGAATCGAAATTCCCGTCTTTATTTCTCCTTGTTCTGTATATCCGGATAATACACACAAACACTGAATCAACACTGAATTACTCTATTTGCATATACACAATACGTCCCACCTCGCGCGATATAAACGAGGATGTGGTCTCCGGGAACCCTTTGTGTTTCGCGCCATTCAGCGCCCTAGCGTTCTATTGGAGATGTCAGCTGAACTTCGTCGAAATTACGTGGAAGAAGCATTATTAAATAATATATTATGTATGTTACGGATTCTCCCTTATTCGCCGAGTGAATATCTATTGCGTTCGTTAATAGTGATGAGGTAGAAAGTGGCAGAATATTCTGTGTATCAGAAAATGAATAAGAAGATTAAATTTGAATTATTTGCAGAGTGCGGAGCGCAACTGTGCCGATACGACCACCATATCCTTTTTTGACAGCAGTTCTTCTGATATTTTATTCACATTCTCATGACATATTCTAACGCCCACCAGAAAACAATGAGGATTATAATAATGGTTACTTTTTTGTTTGTAATTGATTGTGGAGAGGAATTTTAATAAGATGTTTTATGCTACTAGGAATAGTGACGCGCAGTTACCATTATCAAACCTCTTATTATTCCACTGCTGTAAGTGGCTTTAGTCATATAATGAGAAGGTTTTAATCGCAGTGACTACGCTTTTGGCAAATTCGGAAATTCATGAAAGCCGCCAATTTGAACAGCCTGACGTGTTTGACAACCGTGGCGCATAATAATTATAAAGCGAAATAGTTTTCATCAAAAATTGAATTTTTACAACAATGTAACCTAAATGGATCAGACAGTTCGGAGCGAATATCAAAATTCCTATCGAAAATTTAAAGCGGGGAAAAACTAGTAGATTTACAAACGATCCTACCTGTGCGGCGTCGAACTTTTCACATAGAATATGTAACTAGATTTTAGATGTAGTCACGACTATATACATATTTTGTGAACTTTTAGAGCAAAACACTTAGAAGGTAAACACAATGCATGTTGTGGTAAACAGGAAAGAGAATTTGTGTAATAAATGTTGCGAAACTCACCGGCTAGCCAGATCACAATCACAGCTCGCGCGATACTTGCGCTCTTGCACTAGTTAACCGATTACGTAAACTATCGACGCAGAAAATCTTCGAAACTGCTGAAAATACGCTAGTTATTCGTACAACTATCCATGAAGTACGAGTCCGGTTAATTGCTCCGGCCACCTGACCCGGCGAGAGAACGCAAAAACTGCGCTTTCCGCGCCAATTAATTTACAGGATTTAACGGAAATAACGAGGAGCGAAGTGGCAACATTTGAGCTTTGCCGCTTTTACATCTAGCGGCCTCGTGGCGAACATCTCGTATAGCTACGATACGTGGTAATTAGTCCAGGAGCGAACGTGTTTCTGAGAGGCGCTTTTTGTGTTCCCCTTTTACCTGCCTACCCCGTTTCAGCTAATTATCGGTATTTAGATGCGCTCTCATTACGGTTATCGTAATGGCATTTTAATGTCTTCTTAACGACACAATGGACATTTGAAAAATATGTAAATTAAGGACCAACAAACAAACTGAATGATTACACATAGGGCATACATCAATTTCACCTGTTAAAGCCATCCATGTTACACTGCCTACGAAAGAGTGGCTATGAATATACACTTATGTATGACTATATTGTATGTATATAATATAAAAGAACGCACACGTGAGCAGGTCTGACTAAACAATCGTGGGTCGCAACGAAACACGACCTACTTTTAGAAAACGTGTGTAAATAGAACTCGTATATTTGTCTGGTGGATGAGATATATCCGCATTTCTACACTTTTAATTTTTATATGATGCTCACTGAATATTTCGAATCAAATACTAGACACTAAAAGCAAGCAAAATGCTGACTGGCTGAGACTGTAACGCTGATGTTTAATTTTTTATGTTCCCTTGAGATTTCAAGGGTGGTCGTACGGCGCAGTAAAATATGAAAGATTCCCATCTGCTCTCATAAGACAAATACGCATGTAGTTCATCGCGCGTTGAACTTAACATCTAAAATACTTGCGATTAGGAAGAGATGTTTATGAATTGAAAGAATCATGTATATGTTATTATGTAAGAAAACGCTTAATAACCAAACTTACAATATAGTTATTTCACGAAAATAAAGATATTTAGCACTCTGTGCTCTCGGCGTACCTCAAAAGCCGGCAGAATAATATATAAATAATTTCATGAATAGCGCTGTCAGTGAACTACACGATTATATAATTAACTAAAGGCACTTACTCACCAACTGTATATACACTTGTTTGCTGTAAATGTCAATTATGAAATGTAATAATTTGTCATAATAGCAGGGTTGATTCCGCTGAGAGTTGCGAGCGAGTGCGCTCGTCGGAACGAATCCATAAATTTAACATTGCAATTACGTGTACCGCGAATTAATCCACTTTGACGTTAAACATTTTACAATATTATATAATTAAGGCTTTTTAACTTGGCTTTTAAATATTTTTTATGAACTTTCAAACTTCTTCATAAGCCTAAAAAGGAATATTCTCACGGGATGTAACACGTTTGCTTTTATTAATTCGTTTTTTCTTAAGTTTGAAAATTATTATGAGAAATATAAGATCGAATTTGCCACTTGCACCACCTTACTTTATTAAACATGTTATCTAAACATTAACTTATTTAGTACCAAGTTTTGTAAACAACTTATATACGGTCCTGATCAGATAGATTGTTAATTCTTTGGGCGATAGCTCTCGACATAAAAATTGTAATTTGACAGGTGATAAATAATTATGTATATATAAATGCATAATGTACTGAACACACAAAAATATTTATACACTATGAAATATTTTTGGTAGTTTTACAAACATGTATTTTGGGAGGCAATCGAACCTAAAACCCACAGCTCGTTGGTCAATATGACTCAAAACTGGCCCCATAGTCTAGTTAATCAATACATAATAGACTAATTTTAAACATTTTTAGTTTTAGGCTCTGCAGTTGAGTGTTCTTGTCCTTTTCGTCGTGTCTTTGCTCCCGTTATGCTCATAGTGCATCGTAATAAAGGGGCTTAAATATCAGTTATCATTATTTATTAGGCGTGATTTTAAGTACAGACAAAACTCTTCCCTGTGCAATGCTTTCTGTGTCAGAGGAGGTAAAGAAGGGATTATAAAATTTGATTTCATTACTGCGGTTTAATAAGAAGATGAAGGTTTTATTTAGTAGTTTATTAAACAAATCTTATTTCCTTCACTCCATTAACTGAACAGTAAGAAAAGATTTACGAGCAACAATGAGATAATTACTGTGATCACGTACGTTGCTCGCTGCGCTCACCACTTAGAACTACGTGCCACACATAACGAGCAATGTATGCAGTAGAATTCAATATTAATAAAACCAAGTTGTATGTTATAACAACAAATAAAAAAGTAATATACTTATATATGTGTGTTCATTATTTGATTCATTCATTCGGCTGATAGGCTCCTATACCGGTATCGGCGGCAGACAGTGCCGATGTGCGAAATGACCGGTAATGAACAATTTTCCGGAGCGTTTCTGTTCTCCGGATGGCTTATTAAATAACCGGACCCCCCTGTTATCGTTAGAGGACAGTCTTCGAACCTTGTTAGTGTCGTTCTGACGGGTTAGTACCTCTCGCACGAAAGAACTACTAATTCGAATCTCTACCAGTGCGCTCTGATACAGTTGGAGAAGACTATTTCTAAAGACTGTTTCTAAATTTAAAAAAAAATGCAATGTTAGCATAAAAACTTTAGCTGCATCGGAAGCTAAGAAGAAAACTGAAATGAATTTTAAAAAAATCAATTCATTTAAAACGTATTGACTGCCTCGTTGGCCGAGTAGTTGCTTGCGCGACTGCCGATCGGGATGTCCTGGGTCCTTTTCTAATTTCGTATTTCCAATAGTGACTCGGAGTCTGGAATCTGTGCCCTATATATGGGTAATAGGCTCACCGCCTAATTCATGGGACGTAAACATAACTGGTGAAATGTGGGGGTGTACTACTTTCCTCTGCCTACCCCTCGCGGATTACAGGCGTAATAGTGCGTTTAAAAACTAAAGCAACTAAGTAATAAGCTATTCGTCGCCGTTAGACAGCCGTCTATTTATTATGCTGATCACATTATCGTCACCTTCTTGGCCTCTATTTAGAGCAACGACACAGGAAATAACGTAATGATATCAGCAAGCACGTACATTGCTTACTATTTATGTATGAATCTACGTGATATGTACGTGAAGCCAGAAATGTATGCCATGCAATCACAAAATGGTGCAACGGTTACTAATGGACGTTTGCTTTGAATCTGATGGATATCTATTACACATTTCGTTACTCACAATAATTATTTTACTTTCATTGTTATGAATAATTCATTCTTACAAAATGTAATAGTCAGGTAAAAGACTCAAGAGCTATTAAGTACTATTAATACTAAGCTACTAAGTAATATTAATTGGTACCAAATTGAGTAGGTACTTAATAATACATATGTATATGTACATGATGTACTATTTACGCACTAATATACCAATAAAATTTTCACATTTAGACACATGAAAGAAACATTCGTGCTCATCGCTCATCAAAGTATTAATTGTTTTGGACGGATTTTGTACCCGGGTTATTGTTGGCTCATCCCTTGAACCACTAACCAACAAACCGACAAGTTAGTGAGTTTATGAAAATCAGTAACAATTGAGGCAAAAATACGTAATTCTTAAATTGTATTGTACCTAATACCTTCCCACGTAAATAAATAAGGGGCAAAAAATAAGAACACAAGAACACCCATTGCTACTAAGTCGTACTTCATCTCCGTAATATAGGTACTTCTTCAAAAGAGACTATGACGTAACCCTTTTTAGGTAATTCCTTAATAGGCTTTCAGTTTTTAAGACTTCCATAGTACCGCTGTAGGGAGCGCAATGCATTTATTTCAACAAAATTAATTTTAAAATTCATTTACACAAAGTTGCTATAAATGATTGTTTTCCAGCATCATTCCTAATGTCATTATTTTTTATTTATTTCGCAACCACAACTCTTTTTTATTAGATTTATAATAGGAAATATTGATTACAAGTACAATTCTAATTAAATCACAATTTAATACAGCGTTATCAAACAAAGGGCTCAACAATTTCGGGCTGAGCAGTCTGGACCTTAGCAGACAGCTACAAGTGTCATGCACTAGGTAGTTTAAATGTTATCTAAACAAAGAAAAGCAGTTAAAGATTTATTTTGTTCAGCTTTTAAATAATCGTATTTATAATATGTTATGATATAGACTGCAAAACACGTTTATGATAAAAAATATGCATTTCCTGATTGCCTGCAGTTCAATGAAATGTCTACAGTTTCTTCCAAAGCAACAGCTTCAAAAGAGCGACATCATTCTGAAGCACATTTCATTTGAATACAAGATAATTTCCTTACCTCCAAAGCAGCGAGTTATCCGCTCCAACAACTTCCGTAATATTAAGCATATACGATACGTGCGTCAACGCTCCATCAGACAACGCAGAGGGGAGGCAGCGGGCGCGATTACTCACCCGAAAACGCAATAACTTGTCCCGTCAAAAACGTTGAGTATTCATAACGGACACGAGCAAAGGGTACGAGGGGGAAACGTGGAATAGGGACGGGTTAAGATCAACCGTATTAAGTGCGAAATAACGGCTCACTGGTGTACACGAAGCGCTAATTCTTCAGTAATATAAATGGCTAGTATTGTCGTATTGTGTCGCGTTAAGTAGTGCAGCTTTTCAATTATGCACGTTCGTGTATTTGAATATAATGCTGAGTCGTCGGTTCCTTTAATAAATGTCCTCGAAAGCTTTGTTGTTAGGGTTTAATGCTTAAGAGCTAATAGCGTGTAGTGTAGTTCATTATTCAGTGCACGTACATGTTAAGCTCCTATAGAATATACGAGTAGTAACACTTTATTTTATATTTTTGGTGTAATAATAATAATCGACCCATTTGCCATTCCGCTGTTGGAATATGTGTCTCCTCTTATATTGAGAGGGTTAAGGCCATTTTTAGTGTAAGTATATACATATGTATTATTACGACTAGAGATAAAAAAAGTTATATGAACTCAGTCAAATCGAGATTGAAGAGGCCGTTAATTTAGTACGATGGTAGTTTTCAATTTTTTTATTCGTTTTAGTAAATTTGGTAACGCAAGAAATTAACAGTTACAAAAATTAAAAAAAAATGTACATTGTGTCTCATTAATAAAAATCCTTCAAGACAGATCTGATTCACGCATACTAAAATTATATACACACAAAATCTCGACCATGTAGTTCAACACAGGCTCATCATAAAATACATAAAGATCATACCAAAATCAAAAATAAACAAAGACTTATTTAGATATAAAAAAATATGTTATGTAGATCACACTGAAGTAACGTGGCTACGTTTTATCTTTTGCATTTTAAGAAACGAAAAGACCTTCTTTATTATACCTTATCGTTTCTAGACCTATGTTGCATATTGTGTCGTATTCGCTCCTTAACATTAGTGTGTGACATCAGTCAGAAATGTGGAGAAGACACTCACTAAAAGCAATGATAGTAATAAATCGAACCCCTCTCCAGGTTATGCAATGATTTAAAATATTCAACATAATATGTACTCGTATATATAAATATTAGCAGAGCGCATAAACCACTATCCCTGGAGGCAGGTAATAGTTATCAATAGTATAATTACTAGCGTTAATCTAACATATTGCTAATTACTCCGACGAAGCAATTAATCGGTATGCAATAAGATCAATAGCGCACAGAACGTTCAGCGTGTAGTCATTGCGCAATATATTTACAAGCATTTTGATGTAAAATACGCATAATGACAGATGACGAAAATAGTACAAGTGTTAATATTCTGTGTCTAATTTCGTCCAACTACAATTCTGACAAATGTCAATGGTGTCACGTAGAATGACAAAGGTTAGAGTTAAAACGAAGGTTATAGCTTACATATTAAATGAATGTTAAAGGTTAAATATAAATGTTAAAGGTGACTGAACGTTGACCAAATGTAGCGACATAACCAATAATGCAATCATTAACGAATCATTGAGACATCATTTCAACATCATCAATCATACTTAAATGAAAATACTCGTAAAGATCCATAGGTTACACCATCAGATCACAGACATTATGTTCTTGGTGGGAGTGTTCTTGTTCATGTTCAATAGGAGATGTACCTATTGAAAACAATTCTCGACCACTCGTTTTATATTCAATAATGGACTTGCAAAATAATGATAATAATGTAGAACGTAAACTATAATTGTCCGCTAATTATTTGCGCATTCTTGTAGAATGTTAAATACGTTGTTGTACTAGTACTTTACATTAAAGGCTTCACTGAAATGTCAGTCAATCACGATTCACACGACGACCCGGAGCGAGCGCCTTGACAGCGACGTGAGCGAGGACGGATGGAGGTGAGCGTTGCGATGGTAAACATTATAATAATGCGTCTAGGAACACACATAAATATTTTAAAATTAACTTGAATTTGTTCCACCTTTGATCTAATATTTCAATTCGATTTATTTACCGGATATACATTACTTACAATGTAATTTTTCGATCTCATATTGTTGTGTAACAAATTTTTCCGGTTCTTAGAGGTGATAGGAAAGAAATGCCACTCATAATTAAAAACATTCCTATTAACTTTAACTAAGACATTGGTTGCTAAAACCTTAAAACAGATGGTAAATTTGAACCATAACATCGTTTAATTGTTGTTGAAGCAGCGTATGGTTAAAAGGAAAAATTCTAACAGTTGTACCATAGACATAAATATTCAAGAAATATTTCGAAAGCATCGTAAATGTCGGTGTGCTATATTTACCTAGCTGTCAGTGCAGCCCTTGTCTCGGCTGACACTAAGCGCACAGAATGGACAGTCGACAGCGACTTGATGAGGGTGGGATTTGGAAGCATTATGCATACGAAAGGGTTAGGGAAATTTTAAGGGAATTTATACGAATAACAACTTAGGTTGCCGTAATCAACGGCGACAGTTAATTTTTTAAAAGGGATTCTTATATTTTTACCGTAATTCTATTAATAAAAGTAGGTCCATAATAAGGTTAGACTTTGACAATAAAAATAATGTTTTTTCTATACATTGCCTGCTTGCCCTCAGAACCCCATGTCACACAATATTTTGGTACTGAAGCCCCTGTCCTTTACAAACATCTCCTCGACTTCAGATAACGTCACTGATGGAACGAAATATTCCACAACGACCCAAACCTACGTTTTTAATGATGTGTGAAATATTTTTCAGCATTTTGAATAGATTAGAATTTTTTTAAGACTTCTATTTGGCGATCCTGATCTTATAACACTAATACCTTTAGGTCAGTACGCCATATAGAGAAGTTGATTAAAACTAAACATCATTATCCTTACTTATATTTTTGAGGATTTTCTCATTAGGTACATATTTTTTGACAGATCAGAAAGTCTCAATTTGTTGTGAATTTATATGACTTAAAGTCTACTTTTGCAAGATTCGGTTGTATAATATCGTATTACATATCCAGACATTTCACACAACACGTAGATAGAGCCTTATCTGCACCGGGACAAGCTCGTGTAGCGATCGTCCCTACTAAAGCTCCTGTCTCCTGCAGCGACATCTCGCGGATATGCGATTGCAATACTAACGATACGAGGATTTCACGGTTGCAAACGACAGAGGAAAACCTTTTGATAAATTCTGAGAAAATATTTAAATACATGTGTATAACTTCGACGCTGTCTGAAACGTGTTCCACGATTTTAATACCACCGCAAGAAACCCTAAACCATAAATCGCATGAGTATCTATATACTAAAAAGTGTCATTAAACAGATAAGTAAATTAATTATACAGAGGCGATAATTGGAGCCCTATACATGGTTGGCCGTTATACGGGCAACTCCACCTACATATATTATGTCGGCGAGAATTAATGTAAAAGTAATGACCAGATTGCTGAGTACATGTTCAGCAGTTTAATTGTTATTATTACACTCTTCTCTTGACCACCGATACGGCACGCAGATCAGCCATGATTTATTCTCTGGAGAATAATAAATTCTCTGGACAGTAGATATTATTCTTTCATTTAATTCAATCCGTCAACATTGAGTAACAGTGCCGTAATTAAAATTGAAAACCTCCATTTACTGTGACAAAGTTCTTAGACAATTATGACCTCGAATAAAAGCGTCTCAAACGTAATGAATATCTTCACAACAATTCAAAGCCTCTGAGGACTGTAAATGTGTTTGGAGATCAGCAACGTGCGAATTTATTAAAGTGAATTTGGATTTAAGCGAAGATTTGTTCCGTACGAATCCAGCGGGACTCGTTGCCTCAATGTAATTGACGGCAATTTGCTCGTGATGCGAATTTATTTTCTATAAATGTACGAAGTAGCCTTCAATTTTCAATACCTTATAATTCCATTTGATTTTTTGGAATTTATTATTTCCCTATTCTTGAATAAACCACATTATACTTATACGTATAGGCCAATTAAATACGCATTGAATCTTTTTACCCTGGATTATTATTACACTCTCAAGGTGTTCCACTTCGAGTGTACCGACTCATTATAGTACTATATACCATATGACTGTATACTTTCTAATGCTTACACGCGCAAGTCCTTCGTGAAAGTAGTATATATTGGTAAAAAGTATACATTCCCACTATTGCGAAGTGTTCTTATTTAATTTGGTTACTAAAATTTACGAATATTACGGTACAAAAATTAAGTCTGCGATATGTAGCATTGTTATAATAAATAACTTAAACTAAGCAATACCGCGCCCCGCGCGCAGACAGCGCCCCGAGGGCTCTCGAAAGAGCCTTTCTAGCCTGATGGTTACAAGACGCGCAGAGTGCTAGCTGTAGCCTAGATAAGTTGACGTTGCACGAGGCGAGGGTAGATGAAGAAAAACATGTGTTTGTGGAATTGTGTGTTCTATTATACTCTGAAGGTGAATGAAAATGGTGTTATACAAAATTTCTGACCACTTATTCCATGAGACATAAACATAACTGGTGAAACGTGGAAGTGTACTAGGTATAGTACAGAGACTAGGTATAGGACAGAGGGGTACCTCTGCCTTCGCTTTCGGCGATTATAGGCGTGAGGTTATGGTTGTTGTTACCTAATACACCATTTTTGTTTTGTAGCTGTGATTGACCAAACATAAAATAACACGCAATATATGGTGAGAACGTAACACAGGGTCGTCTGATCCCAAACTAGTCGGTGCCCATGCCACGGTAAACAAACAGCTGATAAACTACAGGTACATTTTTAAATATAATATACTCTCACAGATCTGGTAAAATATTTGTTCTTATCATAAAAATCATAGACTTCACTGGGAATCAAACCGAATAGTAGCGATAACGAATTAGTTAGAAGCACACGTGCCATGACGAACGATATTTAAAACGCAGTACAATTAAACTGCAAAATATACATTTACACAAATAAATTTACGACTAAGTCATTAATGTTCTCTTATTTAATTTCTAATGTAATGTGGCAAATTATGACCTTATTAGGTATCAACTATGGTGCCGGCGGTTGACAACCCACTCCATGCTTGCTTGTGACAAATTTCACCAGCTGAAAGGAGATACGCAATAAGTCATACATATATTATTTTAATTGCAACCCGTGGGATACATGGATACCCGACGAGTGTACATATTTACCACATAATTTGCATAAATTAATTAAATGAACTACCTCGATGAATTATTAACGACTTTCAGCACAAACTTTGTATGGAACTGAAATTATTTTGTCTAGCAATAAAGTTCTGTGTTTACTCAGTTTTGTTTATCTGCATAATTCGTTGCTTTTTCGATAAATAAACACAAAATTGGACGTTCATTCACGATTTAATTAACAATATATTATTTAAATTTGTACATCTCGTATTGATACTTCTTGATTAAAGTAAAATGGCAAAAAAATTTAACATAACATGTTGCAACACGTTACATGTATTTTGGTGTAAGCTTTAAAGGTTTATTGAGTCGTAAATCATAAGTATGCTAAAGTAGGCCAGATAAGTACATCGACAAACGGAAATTGTTTACCACGAGCCTTCCATCCAATTAGTCATTGTAATAATAATAATAGACCGTTATAATTGTAACTTAAGACTGTAAACAAATAAAGATTTACTATTATTATTATTATTAATGTATTAATTTTTTATGAGAAGGGTTTTCTAACCACCTCCCACCATGTACCCCTGTTCTATCATTATCTAATTATCTGTAATACTGATTAAGGTACCGGGCGCAAACTAACACCAACTTTATAGATATCAACAGAAAATTCAATAGCAAAGTTGGCCAGCATGACGGACTGACGTTTTTATCCTCTCATTCTGAAATGAGACCAGTGTCCAACAGTGGAACGACAATACTGTTGAAACATAAAGCTATTATATATAATATGTCTCTACACAAATATTTTTAAACTAGGCTTAGTAAACGACCAATCGATTAATTAGCCGTACGACTTTGTGGATAACAGCCCTTAACAAGGGGTCGTCAATATTTGTATGCTTGGAATAGAAATTCCTTCTGTATCTCTTCAAAAAATCATCCAACACTCACTTTCAAAATTTCCGTTTATATTACACGAACTAACACTCCAATTTACCCAGCCCGATCTCCTTTAAAACTTCCTACTGCTATTAAATTTTGTCCACATCTAACTGCTCCGTAATTTGGCTGATTAGTCAGCTTCAAACTTAGTTGATTAATGGAGACACTATTTAAGCTAAATTGAGCTTTGGTGCTCGCAACGTAGAGTTCTAATTCATTGAGTAAATTGATAGAGTTTTTAAGTAATGGATTAGAATATTCGGAGTAAGTTAGCAAGCACCGTTGTCGATTGGCTTAGATCCTGTAACTGGTAGTTTTTGGTTTGGAGCTTTAGGTTTATATGTGGTTGAGGTAACCTATTCAGAAATTGAAACTTATGTTTTGAACTCGTATGTAACTATTTTTCTACTACTTTACTGAAATGAATATTTTACTTCAATTATCTAGTAATGTTAAACATTTGAAACTTTATTAAACTTGTATTGTGTTTCGCTTCAGTAACTGTGAAATTTTGTTAACGTTATTACTAGTCCTTTGAATCGAACCCTATTTGGAGGTTTACTAAATGTATATTATGAAGTATTAGAATTATGTACATACAACCCAACTTTTTCATCGGTTAGATAGAAAGACTTTTATAAACAAAAACAATGGTACAACCATTAGTCACGGCGAAGAGGAGTTCAAGTCACACCGGTTAATTAATGAAGCAGGAGATAAGTGTGCCCATTATAGCTGCTCAATAGGCCATGGCGTGTGATAAAGATAGAAGCCAAAATATGCCGGTGGATAAATCAAGGGGTGTCGGGACGGATCCATTAGTACTTTCCGCCAATAATTCGAATACAAGCGTTAGATATTTATGCATCGGAATGGTTGGGAAATGCAGGGATCACTTGTGTTGAGCTTATAATGAATTCAACATAAGCGAATTAAAATCAAGACTAGTCGTTTGAAATAACTATCCTTAAGATGTTAATGTTGTAATTCGCGTTGAAATTGAAATATTCAGCTTCAATTAAGCAAATTGACAATTATGAAGATCGTTTCGTGCTTTCCTTCAAAATTATACAAGTAAACATTTCATAGTACAAGTAACTATCAATGACAATGGGTTAATATAAAACGGCAGGTCACTTAAAACTTTTATAAATAAAATCTGAAAAGGGTAAAAAATGAAAAAATAAAGAGATGGAAGCATATATTAATTTATTAAAGAAAATGTAACAGTGGTAAGTACACAGTTAGTTCATTATAAGAACTCTGGATTGTAGAGAAATAAAACCTGGGAATGGAACACTCCGGCGTACATAAATCAAGTAGTACCACGGAATGAACCTCCATTAGTCTGTTCGGCCAGAAATCAATCGGACAGTTACGGAATTTCACCGAAATCGGAATGAGTCCGGAAAAGCGGATTTGACTCGTGTCGGTTAAATTACAATATACTTGAAAAGAAGGAAAGCGCTTTCTCAAGTGTTGAATGAAAATAGAAATAAGTAAGTTGGTACCTATTACTTATTATTTTGTATATGTAAAGAAACTTTTAATGTTTTAGACATTGAGCGTTCGTAAAAGTTCAATAAATGATATAAAGAGAACGAAAACCGTAATTGACTTAGATTCTGTGGCGTTGTAACACTAAATATATCAGATCTAGTGATCTTGTAGATAGTAGTCAAAGAATCTAATGTTCTCCAAGAAAATACGTATTAGCAAAATATTAAAATAAAAACGATTGTTACTTATATTACCCACCCAAAAGAGCTCACTTACAAATAGCTCCCAGGAGGTATTTGAACAAAATTAATTAATCTACGAGTAGTAGATTATACTAAGTAAGAAACTTAATCCATTATGGGCGCTAAGCAGTACCCGGCGGCGATAAAGGTTGGAGACCAAAACATTCCGGTGAGTATAAATCAAGAATTGCCATGGGATAATTTCATTTGTTTTATCCATCAAAATCAAATGGGACTTGAGCTTGAATTCGCTCCTTGGTGTAATACGTCTAGTAATTTAAAGCATTTATTTAAAACCTTTTTCGGATTTTTCGAATAAGTCTCATTTGAGTTTATAATTTGAGTATCTATTCATCCAAAACAGTGATCGTCATCAAATGGGAGCAAAAATGTGTTGAGATTAAAGGCAAAGTATGTACCTATATTTGTTTCACTTTTTGTATTGTCTCTCGGGTCCTTCCTTTTGAGAAATATGGATGCTAATATACTTTTAATCGTCATGACTTCAAACGTTAAAGTGAAAGTTTAGTCGAAAAGATAGCTCAAAATTCTAGCATACAAAGGCTTTCTGCTTCAAGACCACAATGGGTTTCTTTAATTTATTTTGGTCATATTTCTTACAAAATATTCGTAAAAGAGCCCGTGACGGTATATAAACATATCCCAGTGGAGACAAAGACTTGAGGCCCTTGAAACGCTTGGGTTCGTATAAATCACCTGGGGTTGTAGGACCTATCTCCATTTGTCCAACCGCCGAAAGTCAATTGGACAATCTACTGGTTTATTACGTGTCAGGAAATTCGTTCAAGTCTTGAATTTGTGGCTGGGAATAATCTATTACGCAAGTTAGCAGCACGACTTGAGACAATGGATTTTCAAATGCATTTAGTATGAAGTAACTTTGACGAAACGTAAAATAAAATTTATGTAAAGTAATCATTGAACCGGTTCATTTTGACGTACGTGAAATAATTTTATTTGAAGGCGATTCCAAAAGGAATTATTGAGATAAAATAAAAGAATTATGAATTATCTCCGA
Organism: Parelbella macleannani; assembly: GCA_018245755.1. Taxonomy (NCBI): domain Eukaryota; kingdom Metazoa; phylum Arthropoda; class Insecta; order Lepidoptera; family Hesperiidae; genus Parelbella; species Parelbella macleannani. The sequence goes on along the minus strand of DWEE01000310.1, from coordinate 3,277 downwards.
ACTGTTCGTTGATTCGTGGACGATGTTCAAAACGATTGGGCGATAATCAAATAGATGGTATTTTTGGACAAGTTGCTTTTTTGTTTATTCCAACGTTCATATTTCGAGAATGTAGTAAAAAAAAAAGCAAACGATCCCCCAGCACCACCACTCGATCTCAAATGACATCCGCTGGGCCGCGATGCATAAAAGCGTCTACCACTTTCAGCGATAATATTTGCATTGTAAATCTGAAGTGAAAGAAAATTTAAATTTTACTGTATATAAGCGAAGGTTGAAACATAATTTCATATAACTTGTCTCAGGTAGAGTCTCGTGGAAATTGCCACGTCAAGGTACACTTTGATGTCCTTGTTAGTAACACACCGAATATACGTTTAGATTTAACGTGTACCCATCATGTAGTTGATAATTCATAAAATGTAATGTTATTTCATTAAATATAAACCTTCGGACTGTGAGAGTACTAGTAATATAGATCATAAAATATGATTGAGAATTTTCCGCATATATATGACGAATACTGTCATGTTCAATAAAAACTGATTAGATAATATCTCGGTGGATACACAAAACGTTATGTCGGTAAAAAACTAAAATAGAACTGGAACGCTGCAAATCAGTGTTTAAACATCAAATAAAACTTATTGTCAATATTCGTTAGCCGATCAGTACACAGTGGATGGAATATTCCTCTCGTTTTGCGTTTCTCGATAAATTTTTTATTTGCTTACCATAAATGATACTGAAAACTTCGTTAGTTATGTAGATTTTAATACAGATCTATTCACAATTCTGACTTAAAATAAATTTTTATTATAATTTATTTAATGATTAATTCTATTTCTAGAAGATTCAAATAATAATGTTCTAGTTTTTTCGTGATTACACGTATGTGTGTGCGGGTTTTGCATTCGTAGCAAACACATAATTTTATTCACGAATTGGTCTAACAAATAGAGAGATGGGCTAGCCGGTAACGACCGGTCATCGTCATCTATAGACATTTTTATCACAAGGTATTGCTCAGTGTATTGCCGGCATATTCAGCTATTCGCGCCTTTCTTGAACAGCCCCACGTCGTAGAGATCCGTATATACCTCATGAAAAAGCTCTATTATTAACATGTTTCCGGTGAAAGAGAACGTGCATACTAATCCGTTGAGGATTGTCACGAGTCCAGTTACTGTTGATGCAGATGAAACACCATTCTTCAGTAAACGGTGCCGCAAAATAGCACTAATCGTTATAGATCCAGTAAAACATTCAGTAAAGAACCCAAGTCTCTTTTAAACAAGCGATCATAATCAACAAAGGAAAAGCGAATATTAAAATAGAAAGCCCTTCGAATAGTTGAACAAAAAAACATTACTTCAGGGTGAACGACGAATGAAACAAGAAGAGAAAGAGTTTTCGAAATAGATGTTAAGTGTAAGCTTCGCGTCGCGCTCGGGTGTACATAAATAAAACAAACCTACATTACAGCGCCCTATTTGTCTGTTCTGGAACATTGTAAAGCTTCTTTTTGTTTAATCGTTATATTTATGACGTCATACGAACCAGACATTTTTGTTCATAGCCTATGCCAGACTAATAAACTGGACGTATGTAAGTAAATATTGAATATTGGATGTTGTTTTATTACCACTTATGTCAAATATCATTATAATAACAAAAGCAAAGCAATTATTTATATGTACATAGAGAATTACTCGCGCAATCACCTCACTGATATAAAGTGATATGTGCTAATAACAAATAACTCCTATATACTTCTCAACAAAAAACTTAATTTTGAAATAAAATAGGCTATCTAATGAAGCGAAACAAAGGCTAAAGTCTGAAATTTGATGGGAGATACATAATAACTCCAGCGGAAATAAGAACTCTCATTATATGCTCAAAAAAATCAGGCCGTTAACAAGATTGTATATCGATGTAGTCGCCACGCTTAAAGAATCAGTCATCGAAAACTCCGTCAATGATGTAGATGGTTTTAATGGTTTTTGTACAATATAAGCGAAATAGCACTGACTGACTCACTCATCACGAGTTCTCCGAAACTATGTGTAAGTCCGATTGACTTGAAATTTGGCACTGTTATTCATTTCGGGACGTAGACGCTCACTAAGAAAGGATTTTACATTAATCCTATACAAAATGATAATCTCATCTTAAGTTGTATTTGTCAAGAGCAAAGATGTCAACAATTGAGCTAAGTCATTTAATTAATTGAGGCGTAATTGAATTATAATGTTCTTATACAAAATAGTGTCCAAGTAACTTAGATCCATCTAAATACTTTCTACTTTGGGGATTCAAATTTGCTAGTATAAATACAACGTGCTTATGTTTCCCTACAAAAATTTCCCTAATAAACCAATTATGGTACGTACTCGTGTAATGCTTTATTTTTAAGAAACATCAAGATAAATATTTATGAAAGCTTCAGAAGCTGGAATGATGCTATTATTATGATAATAACGAACATAAATGTTGTTAAGATAAGAGCGAGGTTGAAAGTGTAGCTGTGAGGGAGGGTAATGTAAATTCTAACATTCACTTATAACTGTTAGAAAAAAATCGCGCTTTCATCCTTATTACTGTGTCACATCTCCTGTGCGTACTTCTGGAAGAAATCTCAATCTCAAATTAAATAGTAGTGTTAACACTTCATATAAGTCAAACAATGTTGTTTAAAGTCTTAGTCACAATTATGTAATACGTTCCCGGACTTAAACCCGAAATCGAACACAAGACAAATTCATATCTCAAGTCGAATTTCGTATTTATTGCTCAACTTAAATTCACAGTAACACAAATTAATAGATCGTTAGATCATGTTAACAAAATATTTATGGTTTCCTTTTGCTGTGCATGTAACTTTTAATACGTCATTATTATTCGAATATACGTATAGACGGAACAAAGATAAAATCGACTTCCATTTCATATACGCAGAACGTCAGATCGGCATAAATCATTTGCGTAGACGACATTAAGTGATCCCAAATGTGATTCTATACAATTTATGGTCCCCCGTTCCGAAGTAAATGTAATTGAATAATAGAAAGGAATAGCAACTCTGTTATAACGTCACGATTTATTCTTTGAGCGGTATATTGTCGTGAGGAGTACCATGCACTTGTCTCATCGCGAGCGGAAATATGAAAAATTGCGAAAGATTCATCTGTAAAACGTTTCCTCCCAAGTAGAAAATTTCATTTGTTTATTTTGGACGAAATAATGTCACCGGTCTCTTTTTAATCATTAATAT
>DWEE01000309.1:0-18667 GCA_018245755.1 Parelbella macleannani | reverse complement strand
TATAACTTAACACCGCACCTATATTTCCCCCGAAGGGTAGGCAGAGGATTGGAGGATTGTCGTAGATTCCCACGATACACCAATTATTCTATATGTCTAACCATGGAAATAGGATAAGCCTAGAACCAGAACGTAATTATAAAACGATGTAATCAAAATTACATTATGAGCATTAATTTATTTACATCGGGAACAGTGAGAAAACGAATTTTGAATTTTTTAGGAGAATCGTAGTGTTATTGAAGAATAATACAAAATGTTATTAGAATCCAGTTATTATAGTCCAGTCCCCGTCCAGTCCACGTCGAGGACCCGTCGAGTGCCCGCGGAGTCTCCGTCGAGTCCGCGTCCAGTCGTTATATATTTGTTCGTTATATACTTGGAATAAACTATGGTTAAACCACTACTATTCTCAACGACTTTGATTAATCTCTATATTTATGAATATTCAATCAGACAACACCAATGTTATGGATAAAAGGGATCACGTCTTGTCATCAAAGTACACCCTCGAAATAAGCACAGACTTTTTCCCGCAGTTTACTATATAATACTGTCAGCTAAAAAACCCATTAGTGTGGATAAATTGTAGCGATGTGATCTGCGATATCACAGGCTTCGCAAAGATAGATAGCCCGTATCTTTCAAAACCTATATACAAGATATATTGGAGTAATGTTCTCAACACACTAGTGTCCAGAACATGGATTTTAGTGACAAATATTTTTATATGTACCTAATATTTCACATGCACGTCTTTTACTTTTTAATTGCTCCTCTCTGCCAACCCCATAGAAACTGTTGTGTTTTATTAGCTCTCCTCACTTTTACTCCCTATAGGTAATTTTCTTGTATTATAATATACATATAAATGAGTCCTTTTTTACTTCTGCCGTAGAAATTCTAAGAAAAAGGAAGGCTGTATACAAGTACAACGGAGTACAACGGGTCTTTGCATTTTTCTTGCACAAATTGCTCATTTCCTGTTTAACAACAAGTTAGTTAATTTGAAAACTATATAGAGGAATGCCATATGTACGAATAAACACTAACAGACCATAGACCATTAGACCATAAATAATAATGACTATTTAATTATCACATACGTTTTTTATAAATAACCAATGATGTCGTTAAGCTATTGTAGCATTCCCAACATTTGCAAGGTATATACGTCCCTTAGGCGTAATAATATTCCCTGGGTGGCACTGGAGCCAGGCGGGTGAGAAATGGTCCCCTCGCGCGGCTGCGACGTTGTCACCGATTTTTCTCCAGAGATAGGAACGCGTGTATTATCTGACACTGATAACGAGCCGGGACTGCTCGAGTTGTCTCTTCTAAACTCACACATACACATACACATGTACTTGTCTGCTAAATGGTATATATTTAATCAAAGCATATGATTTTACAATAAATGAATTCAATATAAATAGCAATAACGACAGGTTAATAAAAACGTTACCACCTGATCCCTGACGGGACGTATGTATGTATAATATAACTGGTGGATGGTATAAGTGTACTACACACTCCTGCCTACCCCTTCGGAGAAATACAGGATTGATGTTATGTTATGTTAAGGACAGTCTTCTTCATGCTTCAAATAATTAAATGGTAATACGAACATTTTCCCGAAGCAGAAGAGACATATGTAGCACTGACGCCTCTACTGCCAGTCCACCATGTAACCTATACGCTACATCTTTCCCTGGACTCAATCGTGTTGTCACTAAAATATAGGATTTCGTTTCTTTATTTCTCAGACGTCACAAATATTTTATTTTGAAACGGATTATTTACAAAGGAAATCAATGATCGAGCCAACAAACGATAACAAACTTTACTGGAAACTAGACCGTTTTATTTGGAATTTAAAAGTAAAGTTATTCCATTTTATACATTCGGAATCGGTTTCAGTAACCATTCATTTGAAAGTAAAATACTCTTATACACATTTGGCTTGGTCGGACGTACTTTGCGGCGTTTTGCTCAACACCGAGCCGTTAGCCGGCTTTCGTTTTTAATCACCCTTTCCATTAGACGTCGAGAATAATTTGAAGTATTGCATTTCAAATTCTACATAAATAAATGTATCATTATCAGCTTAAGTACATTGCTGGACCTAGACATTCCCTGAGGGGTTTTTGCCTATAATTCCCTCACTAGGAATGCGGATTGTGGATCGAAGAGCACGGTTTCTCACACCGGCCACGCTACTGTACGTCGGCGGTCGGGCCATTTAACTATGCCTAGGCAGACTGCGCCATACCTCTATCCACTAGCATTGTGCTTGGGCGCCCTCTTGCGAAAACCTGATATTCCGGCATACGATCGAGAGATGTTTATTATAAATCTTAAAAATAACTCTTTCTATTCGCCTGGACATCTGCCTGTCCTTTGTATTTTTAGAGTCCAACTTCTTGATAGATCTTGCTGAAAAAGGGTATGGAGATCTCTCAAATCCTAAATAAATGATAATCTTCTATGTAGTAAGACAGATCAAGAGAGACCTAAGGAGACTGAGACGAGACTGAGGGATAATTTTATAATATTCAGACTGTTTATGATTGTGAATAATAGAGTACCCGGTGTAGAATTTGCTTAGTATATCCCCATACTAAATATTTCCTTCGCAAAATCACTTAAAAAGAAAACTGTTTTATAGTAAATCGCCGAAATAAGTATGCAGTTAAAATTGATTTATTATTGCTCCATTCGGAAACTGAAATAGGAATCGTAACCAAGAATCTTTACTTGCGCCAATCTAAATGACTGAAGGAATTAACTTCTCCTCTAACAAAAGCGTACGAAATAGCATTTCTGATTGAGAGCAGGCGGGTTAATCCGGAAAGAAAACGGCTAGCTGAGTGGAAAAATAGGTTGGAGCAGTGGCCTTGTGACCAATTTAAAATCAAGAATGTCTCCGCAGCGCGGGAGACTCAGTCCACATTTCAGCGGCGCGCTTTATTACGGCGGCTTATTATATGAATTGGTTTATTCGATAGATTGCCTGCTCCGGTTTCCGCGCTCATGTGCCCACAGTGATATTTATACCTGACCGTAGGTGAGAAACGATGTCGATCAAAATTATTTTAATCTAAAGGATTTGTATAAAATATCCTTTATTTTTTACAATTCAGCCTTCCATTCTATGGCTTCTGGGCTCAAATGCCAACAAGTAGGTTTACAAAATAAATTGCGTTTTATGATTTAATGTCATTTACAACAACGGCAAAGGAAACTACCGTGAAAAACTTGCAGGTCTTAGATTTCTCCATTAAATTCTTCGCGATGTGTGAAGTTTGCTAACGTACTCTTGGCCAGGAAGGCAGACTTTGGCCTTAATCCTTTACTTTCAAACGGGAGTCTTATCCAACAATGAAAAGAAAAAAACGTTAATGACGATGAACACTTCGAAATCACTATTTTAAATGGAAATGCTAACGGCTAAAGAGACTGACTTGTTAGACGATAAACAGGTAACCCTTAAACATAAATTAAAACCTTGAAAGATGGTGATGCACCAAAACACACCATGTACAAATTAACAAATTTACATGTGCTCATATTGTTTGTTAATTATAATTAAATTTCAGTTTGTAATACTTTAGGTCAAAAAACGTTATAATAGGTGTGTGTATCCCCAAAGGGGAAACCAGAGGAGTTTAATACAGTTCCATGTTTCAACAGTTAGGTTATTTGTACCGGCATGGAATGCAGTATGAGCAGAAAACATTCAAAATATATCATCAATCAGATCAATCTTTTCTATATATTTTTGTGTTGAGTATTTGATTAAACCAAACGTTAATGTTGTATGGTGGTAACGGTAATGTGTGGTAATTTTTGTTGTTTAATTTAAACAAAACAAAAATAAAAGAAACGTTAATCTAATTGATACATTTTGAATGGTTTAAATCACATTAAATGCGTAAATAATTTTCGTATTGATGAATAAATTTTAAAATTACAGCACCATTTGCCACACTCGGATTGACGCGACGTAATTTGGATTCATTCCCATTTTAACGCATAAAACTTCTCCAATAAAAATATCTCCGCCACTGCCTCAGTAAATGATTCAATTTGTGTGACTTTTACGGCTAATGAAGAGCAGAATTAAAATGCGAAAGACTTGAACACCTCGCACTTACATTACATTAAGTTTATTTTGTATTCAGATGCTTTTTAAAGTATATCGACGTGTCAATCAACATCAAGAGTGTTAAAAAGAGTAATTATGACTCATTTATGTAAGCATTTTCTAAGTTTGAGTATATTACAACAATAAAGGAAAATACATTGAATTTGTGGTTTATTGGATGTATTGTCGTCTAACTCGCACTTTGCCAGCGTGCCAACTATCATTTAAAACCATTTTGTTTTGAAGCCAGATACACAATAAATGCTAGAACTATGAAAGGGTCGGTAATACTTAATATAAACGTATAGATAATTAAGATCACAATCATTTGTACTATACAATATCGGTTAATATTGGAAAGCTGGTAACACCACAGATAACAATCAAATGACATCTATAAATAATTTTATTATCAGCGATGAGTTACGAACTGGTTATACTGACAAACAGGCAGACGGGCCACCTGATACTAATTGGTCAGCGTTCCATATGGATATTTCCAATACCAGGGACGTCACAAACGCATTGTAAGCCCTGTAGCACCTTGTTAACGCTTCCTTTTAAAAACCCTACTCCCATAGCGCAACGAGAATACCTCAGATGAAAGCCTACTTCAAAGTTGGCGCGTCTGTGCAAAGTATTGTAGATAAATGAACACTATTAATTTAAGATTAACTATCAGTGTAACACCGTAAACAAATTAATATTCATAGCGAGCCCTAACCAGACTGTCACAGTGAGGAGCAGCGCGTGCTTTATCGCCCCGCCATCTGACCTGCTCGAGAGCAGCCGCGCCGCAGACGTGCCGGAAAAAATTATATTGGAACATTCTACTAGACGACAGTAATAGTTACATAATAACTCCTTAGGACATACTTAGCTCTTGCCGCACATCTTCTTTACATTCACAAAGTTATGTGTGTTTTGAGGTTTAAAACGGTGATGGTAAGGGTCGTGAGGTCACCCTCCGACCTTAAGTTTCTCCGTAGTATTCGCTAGGAGGTGTGAATGCTGCCAGCACGCACTTGGCTGTCTGGCAGAATGCGGCTTTGGCACGCTCAATCTAAGGGAACGCATCCGGTAGAAACTATAAAAGACTTGATCATGTTAATGACGTAACTATATATGAATAAAAATATAGGAAGCAATTATAACAATGACAGTGGTTAAAGTGTCAAATTATCTGTAAATTTGTGTACCGCGACCATGTAACCGCCAGTAGTCAAGTTTAATCGGCGTTTCTTAGTTTCGGGTTCTGCATCCTATCATTTTCCTTGCATATTCGCCGAATCGTTCTTACCTCGACGACCTTGTATCTAAATCATTTTTTTTTATTGTCACTATTGAAACTTTTTATAATTTTAACATTTTATTCTTTTTATCATTTGACATCATTTCGTTAATTCATTATGTTAAATTGACGTATGTCATATTGACATTGACTATGCCGTCAAATTGGGACATGCATATTGTATGTTATGATATATTTAGTCTAAATTGTAGTAATAATAAATAAATAAACAGTGTGTTCCGTGGTCATTTATTATCGCTCATGTGATTTGTCTTCGTTCAGTAGTCAAAACAAAGTGAAAATCTGACTGTGGGTTATCATAACCGGTTTTATTACGTACCTAAGTAGTATATCAAAATTTAAATAAAGTGACATAATACTTACATGTATATAAAAGACAGTGAAAATAGTTGACTTTAATTCAAGATGTATGCAATGATTGATAATTGGTAGAACCGCTGGCAATACGTCACAGTAGCGACGGAAGCGTGCTCTATCGTGTCGTCATCTGACTTGTGAGCGTCTGCGCCGAGCGGGGCCCGGCCGCGCTGCCCTCATATACCATTGACCCAAAGTTACTACACTAGTATGTGTCTTTGAGTAACGACGAACACTTGAGTATTATTTACTCAAAGTACCGATTATTTATCATTTCAGCCTGTTTAGAGGAACATATTATGGAAAACTTTTGGGTATTATTGAGATTTCCGTGCAATGGTTTCCGTCATATTTCTCGTAAATGATATCTAGGCTTCGAAAGACACATTATTTTGTAATGAAGGAGATACGTGCTACCATATGAAACTAGAACGCCGAATGTGAGGGATGAAACTCTAAAAAGCTAAGCATGCACTATTTTTAAAATTACAAATAAATTTGTACGAAAGTATTAAAGCTATATTGCGAATCCGTGTTGCATAAACAAAAGGGGTCCCGTCTTTAGCCGTTTTATAAACTATATCGAAGTATGCTACTTAGAAAGTATATCGAAGCTTATACAACTTCTTAAAAGGTAAGAATTCCAGTAATAACGATAATCTCAAATCGCACTTGACTGAATTTTTTGCTGATAAGGGCCAAAACTTTTTTCAGAGGTAAATGGTGAAATTGCCCGAAAGATAGTAAAAACCGTCGATTATAATGATTACAAAATTTTTTGGCAAAAAATATATTTCACATTAATATGCTGAAGGTATTATTTTTAAGTTTTATTAAAAGGCCAGTCAGTCAATGGCTTTTAAAACATTCATTTTGTTTTGCAACAGATACATGTACTTTAGAGTAGGCAGAGTCAGTGGACGAATCTGGCATCAAATAGTACATACAATTTCAACGTAATTTATAAACGAATTTTCCCACTATTCGAACATAGATTTCAGACAAGTTTTAAACAAATTTATCTCTCCTAGTTGTGCCTTTTCGAGCCCTGTTTCAATATTGTTTCAGAACTATGTTGTACCTGCGCTGGGAAACAAAACATTACCTCGAATTTAATGTATTCAATGCCGAATGTTTCAACAATAACACTACCCTTACTTACTGACGAATACTTCAGATTTTCCGAAATAACTTTACAAATTAGGTAACGACTACCATCAAATACATCGAAACCGAGAGTTTGTACATTAATTTCGAACTGGACGAAATTACATTGCTTTAGAATTATTTCGATTTCTTTCTTTCTATAAACTATGTACCTATATAATGAGATAATTACCACACAAGATATATAAAAACATAATTTGAGCCCTATGGCCTACAATACCTTAGTAGTATAGTATAGTAGTATTATATAAGTTAAGTACACTCCCACTTTTCACCAGTTATCCGACCCGAGATTAGAACCCAGGACCTCTCGATCAGCAGTCATAATAAATATTATTAAATAAACATAATATACATGACTAAACTAATAACATACACTGTTTCTGCTTCTCGATTCACAGTTGCACAGATATCTACCATTATACGAAATAAAAATGCGCAGATATCTAACTATAATCAAATAATAACCACATGAACTATAAATATTTCTGCCATTATCATTATCATCACCCTATTTTCGCGACTGCCGAGCATAGGCGTCTCCATCAGCACGTTCGTGAATTCGATATTTAACTCTTCGCCTCCGACCGCTGGCAGCTAACGTACCTATTTCGTCACACTACATAGCTGCAAGGCTTCCTTGGCTACGTTTATCAAAACGTGGCTTTCACTACATATTAATAATTACAACAATCATCCTTTATATTTAATGAATTTACTAACTGTATAAAATGTTACATACTGTTAAATAAATAAAAGTGTCATAAGTTGTCGTTTATCGTTAATAAAAAGAAGTAACGGCCGCGAAGTTAGTTGATGATATTTGTACAGATATAATAAAAGAAAGCAGTAAAGTTGCGCGGAATTCGAGCTATAAAAGTAGTGAATTCTGGAGGCGGCGCGCAGCTACTGCGCTCATACATTACGTGATCCCGGTGTTAAGAGCCAGCGCGGGAGAAATACGACACACAATGAATAGAAACGGAAATATCCTTGTTTCTGCACTGCTGCATTGTTTCGTCAATTCTGCATCATGCAGGATTTCATATATTTAACTTGTATTGTTATTAAGCAGCGGACTCAAACGGCATTTTCCACCTGTCCACTAACGTGTTATTAAGAATGTATCCATGTAAATTTATTCCTAAATTACAAGTCAGATGATTGAGAATTACTATACATATGATTGTTCAAATTGCAGAAAAATTATCTTAACATTGCATTCCTGTAGCGGCGATTAAAAACTGTCATCTAAAACTTAATGCTCTCAATCACAGAACAAACTTATGATAATCTACTTCCTCAATATCTTTAACCTAAAATGGCTTGTGGTATATTTACATGGCTATCAAATGTCTTACCATCAGCTTGCGTACTTCTAGAGTACGCTAAAAGCATGAAACCTATTCTTTGTAATCTAGGTTTACCTCTTATGCAGACATCCATCTGCAAACGGATAAACATTTTATCTTAAACGCTTCCGCAAAACTTATGACTTTCGTGTAATCTGATCCCTTTGGACGTCTACTTCATACAATAAACCAAGCAGAAAAATTATAGGACCATAACTCTTGCAATTTATAAACATTCATAACAATCCAGTGAACGAGTTGATACACCACTGAAATGTAAATTGAAGATACGAAGATTTCTAGCACATCAATAAATCTTCATAAAGATGACAAGCGATTTGTTTAAAAACACGGATAGCATTTCAGAAATATAAATTCTATCAAGAAACAGGTGTTAAAAGTATTGACAACATTGAGTAACTTTACGACGCGGAAAGCGAACGGAGAGAAAAAACAGAAGTCCCCCTGATTGAATTGTACAGCTGCTGGCGTCCTTGACGGAATTATTTCTATTGAGCATTTTGTTCGGCGACAAAGTTAAATTGGATTTGTTATGGTGAAAGTGTCTCCAAGTGGCGAGCGCGGCTCCCTCCAGACGGAGATGTTTTATATTATGACAACAGGCTCTGCAACGAACTCGTGATTACGACTTCGCTTTATTAACTCTCATTTCGCTGTTTTAGCTTAGATATATTTACATATTATTTTTGCGCTGAACAAAGACTGTAGCGAAATACATAGTTATGTGTACTGAGGCTGTTCTGGTGTTAGTGTTAATACGTAGATAATGTTTTATCATCATCCTCAACTCTTTTATCATACCACTGTTGGCAATAGATCTCCTTTCAGAATTATAGGAGTTAAGACCACACTGGCCAAGTATATAATTTGGATCCAAGATACTCGGAGTAGAAGGTTGAATGTTATAGACTAGGCTATTAGGAGTTTTGTTAATTTACAGTTGTTAAACATCTTAGGAGACCTCAATGGTGCTTTAAAGATATCATACCAATATTTTTTACTATTTCGTATGTCTTTATTACGACAACAACGAATACAAAATTGTAAAAAAACTATTCACTACGACCCAAATTTGTATCGTAAACTAAAGCTATCAGTGTTTTAGGAACGCGGACATAGGCGCAGGCTGCACTGCGGCCCTCGCTTTAATAATAGATTAACCTTTGTCCACACAGAGCCATGTATGTGATATTTTGTGTACACACGGGTTTCATTAACTTTTCCGTATCAGTTTACACATATAGGGACATAGTAGACACGCGAAGCCTTTATTTAGGCACATGTACTCTCAAACGCATAATGTGAATGTTGATGTATGTACCGAAGGAAACCAAGACTCACTTATCTTGGCCAAAAAGGTTAGAATTTAGCTGATGGGTGGGTAAATAAACCAGTTGACGTCTATTATAGGAACCAATTTATTAAAAATATATTCCACAAAACATTTCATGAATTAGAGCAATTTAAAAACATACCGTATCACAAAACGTAAAAATAATCGACTTTACCTAAATCCCCTCACAGAGCGTCTATAATCTTTTCGGTTATACATTTTTATGTTCGGTATATTTTGTCACTAAAAGAATTCTAGACTACGTCCTAAGACGTGTCCCACTCATATATATAACATGGCGGACAGGCTACTGAACGTGTACTGTATACATATATGTATATATAAATAACAAAAGTAATTAAACTTAAATCACACGACACGTTTGTTCTGGCTGGTTTTAAACAAGTTTGTGTCTTAAAACTTGAACCCTCGTAAATTGCCGTGACCTGAACAAACAAAAATATTAATTTTGCATGTATTATACGTTATCTCTTGGATAAATTGCGCTATGAAGGATACACGACTAAACACGAGCGAAATTAATTGAGTTCAAGATAAAATTTTCACGATGATCTCAAATATTTTAAAATTGGTATTCTAAAAAAGTACAGAGCAAAAAAACCATCAGAGGTCTGGTGGCACCGTGGATGGCAGCTAAGTCGTAGATAGTTTCAGTAGCAGAGCCGTTGGAACCTGTAGAGCTGTGAGGATATACTGTTAATAAGAAAACGTAGCAGACATTTTTCACAAAAATCGAAAAACAGCGGGTGGGTATGGCAAGCTTTCGTGCACTCAGTATAGTTACAAAACTTACATCAGATGTTTAGTTAATTTGTATAGCATAACATGAACTAATAATATAATTAAGGGTCCGCTGCCCATAAAATTTGATTCTATGTGATATGACTTTAAGGCTGCCTTGAAAATTTTCCCTATAACGGAGTTTTCTTTCATTCAATCTTCAAAGCCTGATTTTTGTATCCCATATTTGTACCTACTCGTTCTCCTGGAAAATGTTTAAAATATATTTTTTACTTTGTGAGATTTTAATTAAAACATCAAACGCACATTACGTATTCATGAAAAATATTCGATTTTCCTGTGTCCTTGACAATATAAAAACCTACTAGAATATTTTATCACAATTTTTAAGCATTTTTAAGGATTCGAGAATAACCAGCAGGTGTATTTTGATTATCAAAACACTTAAGCACGTTAACGTAAATTCGTGAGAATCTTAGAGAAATTGACTCATCATAAACAATGAAATCTCATTCACATTAAGGTATACGTACAAACGGTATGCGTGCTCACTTTTGTTTAATAGTATGTTTAGGTAATTGGTGGATTACGATTCAGACTGAACTCATATCTAGAGTCGTGTGGAACGCTTTGTTTTATCTTATCACGTCACTTTGAGCATCAACTGTCTAGTGCACCGGAAGTTAGTACAGCAAACATTTCTACATGTTCTAGACAATCTTGTGCACTGTCCCCGCTACAGAACGTAGAATCAGTATCATCATTGGAGTCTCCCATTACAGACACTTTATATTTAATCGAATTAAAACTATTTCTAACGCAAATAAATAATTGTTATCATCAACTTTTTTATCGTTCCACCAATAGACACGGGTCTCCTTTCAGAATTAAAAGGGTTATAATCATAGGGTCATAATCTACGGCCACGTTGCCAAGTACGAGTTGGTACATGAGCAAGAACTGTACTTACAATATTCATGGTTGAAAGCAAAGTCACGCGGCGCGGCTAGCGGGGCCGCAAACAATTCGCACTCGTTCAGCCGGTCCGGCGGCCGCGATAAATTGTCTTCGCATAATTAGGGTAAAGAAAGACAAATTGCCGCCCCGGTCAGCGCCGTGCTCCAGCTTGCCGCACGATGTTTTGATTGTTGTGAGAAAATTAAAACCGAACTCAACCGTGGTAAAACTACCAATATCTTATATTGCTACATTAACCTTGTAACCGTCATCAAAATCACACAAAAAATGATATCCGTCAGTTAATAATAAATTATAAAAACGACAATCCCACCCTCGATAAGTTTCCATTGTGAGCTTAAATACTGTACTCTGAATAAACTGAGCAGGATGAATATCATAATATTCAAAAACAGCTCCAGTAAACTTATTGTTAATTGAACAGAACACAGTTGCTGACAGGAAACTCTGAAAAAGATTCTCTCACACCCTGTCAGCCAGTGCAGAACTTGGTCAGAATGGCAGAATACGGCCGTATGACCTTATGAGGAGAGCCCCCTCTCTAACAGTAGAACGATACACGTATTGTCGATAATAAAACGTGTATTATGATCACGTTGGTTTGAGCGTACAGCTTTGAGACTACTAACGCCATCTATCACGTTTTTGTGTGGACATCAAATAAATTATATACCTACTCTTAATTCAGGTCCGCATATTCTACTTATGGCACAATATTAATAATTCACTAAACTTCCTGTTCTAGTCCACTGCCTATGACGTGAGAAAAACGTATGGAAAGTTAGATAGTGATATTAAAATTATTGCTAAATGTAAAATGAAAAGTATTTAATATAATATATTTTAGCCTAATGTTAGGCAATGTTAATAATAACACTGACATACATTTAATATGCATTTCCTGCCAATCCTTGCTGGTACAGAGTGATTGAAAGAGTGTTAAGCCATGGTCAGGATGCGGAAGAGAAACGCAAACAGCAGCGAAACATAAAAAGAGTCGTAACATACCGGCTATGTCCAATGACGTTACATATTAGAGTAGGCCGATCTATAAAAATGTTATTGTTTTAAAAGTTTAAAATTGTAACAAAATATATAGCATTAAGCATTTCATAGGTACGAATATATTAAGTTTTTACTATTCAGCACTTACGAGTATAATGGCTGTGGGAACTGTTTGTCCTGGTGTTCAGGTGTGGTTATGCAAGCAGCCCTTTGTGTTGGAGCACGAGAGCAAGGAGAGCCGAAATAAGCCTGTGTAAATCGATCTTACCGTTCTGTATAGGTACTCCGTGAGCTATTCAAGCTGGAACAATATGTACGCACTGCAGTACAATGTAACGAGTGAGATTATAAGCGCACCTGCTGGAACCTACCATCTGCTTGTTGCTATATAACTATTATAAGGCGGGTGGTGTTCAAACTGTATAATTTACGTGTATTAAGAATGTGATGATGGTAAAAGTATCATGTCACGTCTGTAAGGACAGAGATATTTGGCACTCGATGTTCGTTCGGCTGATGTTCGTGGCTCGTTCTATGGCACGATTTAATATTAATAATATTTACACTGTTTTACATTGGATATTTTTAAGTTTGCTTAGTATATTTAACTCTAAGGAATTCTTGAATAATCGGTGCATTGGCCAGCAAATACGGATTATCATCTCATATAATCTGTTTTTCAATATCAACCTATTGATCGTTCCACTAAGGATACGGGTCATCAGACACATCGTAAAGGTTTTGAGACCATACAATTATTTATAAATGATCAGGATCATATATTTCTAAATAAGTTGACGAAATTTAAAGAAGTTATAGGACATTACAGAGTATTTTATATATATTTTACTTTAACATTTTATAGCCAGTAATATTTAATGATAAAACCCAAATAACTTTATAAATTTAAAGACTTGATTCAAACCCCCGATCCCGAGAAGACTAATATTGGAATCAATAGAATTCCTGCTAATAATACCTCAAATATTAAATTCCCTTCAAAAATTCAGATATAATAATATTTATGCACGGTTATGACGAAATTTCACTAATATGAAACGAGGTCATCGGATGGAAAACCAAAGTTATCGACGTAGCTCGAGGGACTAGCACGCTGAACCTGCTAGTCACGTTTGTCGCAGAAGCGGTAACCATTGAAGTAGACATGTTCTGGAATGAAGACCATACGTGGGCAAACGTAGCGTGAACATTCTCCAATTAGTTGGAGTAAGGATATACGCGAAGTGGCTTGCAATGGTTGGAAACGAGTAGCTGAAGAAGCTACGTAGAAGCCAATGTCTAGCAGTGTACCGGAACAAGACGATGATAAAGATGACGATGTCGTCGGTATACCGTTATCGAAAAAGGTTGCAATACCAATGTCTACTTTCTTTCCTTAATTTAGAATTACAAGGAACAAAGTTACGATTTTAGAAGGTTAGAGGCCGTTAAATGTACCATGGATCGTGAGAAGACCGAATTTAGAGAATTTTTATATACAATGTACCGATAGATATTGGACGGTAACCCGATAACATTGTCGTTCCCCAAACTCAACCGCTTACAGTCGCTGGTCGGTTACGATCGTTAACAAGTAATTCTAGTCTGCAGTATAAGTTACATTGTTTTAATCAACCATATTACATTTTGATCTTTCCATCCAGTCGAGCCCTTTCAACAAAATTTTTGTAATAAGAACAGCAGGACAGTGGATATTAGAAGATCCTCTACTCAAAAGTAAAATTATCCAATGGTAGCATATCTGCGAAGAATGTTAATGGATACAGATGTCGAGGGATACCAAGACTCCTCTAAATTTGTCAAATTTAGGCTAATGGGAGAGTCAGCCTTCGGCTTCAGTCTTCGAAACCAGTATGCCCGTATGTATGTCGCGATTGATGAATGTATAAGAGCACGTCAGATTAATAGACATAGATATATTTTGTACTCTGAACGCTCTGCCTATTGAATAAAACACTAGCGTGATAACATAATAAAAAAAAGTATTTTTGTGACACAGAGTGAGAGATACCAAATGTACATTAACACTTCGGAAAGGAATCAATTGTAAATGTTATCCCCTGAATATAGTTTAAGTAGCAACATGTAAGCATAAGCTTCGGTATCTTCAAAGGAACCAATGCCTTTATAACCCAGTTTACTCAAATAAGCAGCAAAAACTCCTACTTGCGATAGAATTAAACGGTTAAAACACGTAAATATGTTAAACGACATCCTATTAAAAATAATTCGTTTATTAGAAAAGGAACTGAACATAACTTTTGGTTATTCTGATAGGACCGAGCCTGCACTCACAGCCCTGCTTTATCCCTTAATTAGATACTGTGAGTGTAAATGCAATAAAAATGTTCGGGTCTGTTTATACGTGTATGGAATAACAAGATGGAGTCCAGCTGCCCCATTTACGAGCTCCACTATGGAGTTGATCGGAAAACTTTGGCAATAGCATTGTGACGCTAATGATGGGAAGTTGTTTCCTACTGAAAACTCAGTAGTTACTGATCATTACTTCTCCGCCATATATAGAAAAATGAAAGGGACAATTCAAATATAATAATTGTATCTAATTATTATCGTTACATCGTAACGACAGATTCCTTATGGAGTAAACAGAGAATACCTAGTGCCAAATACCTCTATGTCTACACACATGTTGCTGGTTTCGAATATTTCTGACTGCACTATGTATGTACTGCCAGTATGTGACCTATTTGGTAAGGATAGATGAGTTGTTGTTTCCCTCGGTTCTCGCATCCAGCAATATTCGTATTATAATTGTGTCTATTACGTCATTCTTTTATAATCAGTATAAATTTATATTATAATTATGTATGTATATGTGAGAATGAAAATTATGTAACCGTAGAGTGTGGGTCGATTCGACCTTCTGAAAATTGGTGCTTCTAAAAATGTTTTATTCTGACACGTTTATGACATAGACACGGACGTTATTTATGTAAGATGGTTTATATAAGGAAAATCAGATAAAAATAATCTCTGTAGGACGGCACCGGATATGACACAATTATTTCTATAGATAGATATTACGTGTCGACGACCATAAACACTTACCATAAAACGATATACATTTTTTTCAAACAATTGGTCTTAACGTTCCATCAGGCTTCAATTTTCGCGTTAGTGAAGATATGGATCCAATGTATTTGGACAAATAAATAATTTGTCAGAATCATGTAGTCTGTCACTAATAGCCCTACATCATTATTATTAACAAGCCTTCAAGGTCTCCATTATCATCTAATCCTTATCCTTTCAGTGGAGGCGTGCTTACAGCTGCAGCGCTCGACAAGTGCAGGTGAACTAAGTTTCATATATGTATATTTTCTACGTATGTATAAACTTACAATCCTGTTTCCTAGTAGGTATAAAATTAAGAGTTATGGAACATTTATATTTTTAAAATACCAGAAAAAAGTAACTATAGCAGTGGTAGCCTAGTGGTTAAGAATTCAGCCTCTCACTCCGGAGGTGCTGGGTTCAGATCCATGGCGCGCACCTCTTCAGAAAAGTGCGTTTTAAGTTTCAATATCACTGGCTAAAAGTAAAGGAAGACTTGAGGAAACCTGCACACCTTACAATTTATAAAAAACATCTCAGGTGTGTGAAGTCTGCCAACCCACACTTGGCCATGGTGGCAATTCTTAGCCTTCTTAATATGAGAGAAGACCCATATTCCAACAGTAGAATGATAAATGGGTTGATTATTATTTTATTTAATATAAAAGAACTATTTTGAATTGTCTTAGATTCCTTTACAAACACCAGTGGGACAGTGAACATAAAAAAAGCTCTCGAAACCAGTAGAGCCGTCCACACATACACTCAGTGGAATAATACAAAACAAGGTGCGATTACATACATACCAATTCTTGGCACTCGCCCTGCGCACTATTCAGTTGATCGAAAAACTTTTCCAATAGCGTCGTGACGCTGATGATAGAAAATTGTTGCCGACCTGTAGATAGCCAGTTTTATTGCTATCCGCTCGTCTCTCACAAGTTTATACAAGATGTGCCTGGATAGGTGCGACCCGCTGGCCGAGCGCGTTGGGCACTTAGGGACTTTTTATATGTTTCCGTATAAAGAGTATAAGGATAGGAAATCCATTCTTGGCAACATTCAAAATGTTTTTAAAGTTGATTTTCTAAATATGAAAAACTAACATCACGCATACAAATATACAGACATAAATACATCAGACTGCTATCACTATCATTATTATTGTATTATATCGTAAAGTGTGGTCTCCTAAGCGGTAGGCAGAGGGCACTGAGTGGAAAATTTGCCTGTCCTTACAGAGCTAATGCGCTTCTGCATTTAACTGACGACTAAATTTAGTATAAGCGAGTACGATGCTAACAATATCGTATGGTATATTTGAGATATTGATGTAATCTAAAATAATAGAGCTCTGAAAGCAACTGCAATAATTTACCAAGTCTGAGCTTCAGAACTCTACTAGATTTGAGTTAAATAATTAAAGTATATCTGAGCAAGATGTTTAATTTTTTACCTAGGGGGCAAAAAATTATCAATTCATCGTAGCCATCAAGGCGGGGATCGTTTAAAGTCCACTCCTAAGGACGGCCTCGAAAGGTTTGCTTGAGATTTCAGTGTTTAGTTGAAGGTCGTTTAATATCTGCTATCAACAAAGCACAAGAGAACCAGTAAGCAAGTGACACCTAATTTCTCTTTTTATAATAGATACTGTTATTGTATTTGTTCCTTCCAGGTACATTCAGGGTATGTTACAGGCACATATATAGTACGCCAGTTGTTGGCTGATGTCATTGATATTTTTTTATAATTTTCTCTCCAAAATATCCTACAGTAAAGTATAGATAACTTGTGCAATTTTATTTTACTAATAGTTATCGTTAATGGATTAGATCTTGCAAATAAATAAATACTATTAAGATATTAAGAAAAATGTAAAATACTAGTATGTTACGTTACGAATTGATTCTTCAAAAATATGAAAAAAAAACCACTAGTTTCCTTGTATAGTTAAACCCATTAAAACCATTCTCGAAAAAAAATTCAGGCCATATTTAAAATTTCATTGCTATCGAATTATTACAACTATTCATATCCGACCTACCGAGCCAAGTTATCAAACTTCGGGAGCTTTAATATGGTCACCTTTTGTACTGTCGTAAGTTTTGAAAATATCTAGACATCGTGATGGTACATGTATTCCACATATACTGATGGTCTAAGAAGAGCTTCAGATGCGCCCTTATTCATTTAACGACATTTAGATTTCCGTTTATTTAGACATTGTATTTCAATTAATCGACGTACATGCATAAACACTCGTAATTCATTTCGATTGGTATTAATTCAGTTAGATTGACTTACTTTTCCGTTTGCCCTGTGACACAAAATCGCAACGGAGTCGTGCCTTATCTTTTCCCACCGACACAAAGCTGGAATGCCGCCTAATATAATATCTTGTAATTTATTGCCATTGAACTTGCTAAATATTTTTAAGGGTGAACTTATCTACCATCAATGTTAATAGTCTTCAGATTAATTTGCTTGAGCGTTACAATAAACAGACTAGTAACTTATTACATGTACTCGTGTTACAGAAATGTTATAGGTACTGACTAGCCCCATTTACCACTGGTTCCATGACTGACCTGGGAGCTCATTCCCGAACCGGGTAAACCATTATGTGGTGAGGGCTAGTGTTAGGTCTGTATGGCTGTAATAAGTATATCCAGGTAAATATTTATATGTATGTTTATCTGTCTATACTTATATATTACAACCACCAGACGATATTACAGGTTCTGTCTAGTTTTTGTTTAGATGGTCGAGTGCCGAATCGCACCTGTATACTTATTTATTTGTTTGGTGTAAATATGGTTAGTAATTACTAATAGTCTTTGAAACTGATTTGACTGCCTCAATCTTGGAGTGGTTTCAAGCGCGAATGCCGATCGGGAAGTCCTGAAGTCCTGCCGGGTCGGGCACTATTGTTTATTTCCAATTCAGAATGTCTAGTAGTGACTCTGAGTCTGGAATTGTGCCCGGTGTATGGCAATAGGCTCTCCACCTATTCCATGGGACTCAAAGGTAATTTTTAAAACGTGGGAGTGTACTACACTCCTCCGCCTACCCCTTCGGGGATTACAGGCTTGATGCCACGAAACTGAAATTTACGTTAATGACCACTTACCGAC
>DWEE01000308.1:0-18668 GCA_018245755.1 Parelbella macleannani | reverse complement strand
CACATCAACGACGTGCACACATACACATACACACACACCACTGCCTACTGCCTACTGCCTACTGCCTACTGCCTACTGCCTAAAACATACACCTCTTGCATTTATGTCTGTGGGATTCCTAGTTTTCACTTACAAATACTTATGTATTCTCTTTCTGAATGAATAAAAAATATTAATAATTATTTATTTATTTAATTATTTATTCTTTAGAATTAATGCCAAATGGCATTTTCTCCCAGTCAACCCAGACTATAAAGAAATAGCAACGATCCTCACCTGTACAACTCCGTGAGCTCCGCCATGTTGTAGTGTCGGTCGATCTGCTGTTCGTCCACCACGCGACACGAAACGGCCTGCTTCGCTACGGAGCGCTCGTAAATTTTTTGCTCCATCGTCCCCTGTGAACAACACAACCTATATGACTGTAAGGATATCTAAACCTTTTTCATTGAGTATGCGATATGTCCGCTAGCTTCACTGTTAGGACAACCAAAATAAAATTTAATGCTTATTCTCTTACAAAAAGGAAAATTATTACAAGTTTTCTGATAGGTAATGTTTTAAATTGGATATGGTAACTTTGGCCACCACGCACCATGGCAACCAGTCGGTATATGTAGCAGTCTTTTTTCTGTCCGAAGCGATACACCCGGAATATGCTCTGAATGTCGTGTGCGGGGTTCCACGACGTGTCCAGGATTATGACGCGGTTGGCGGCCGTCATGTTGAGCCCGAGCGAGCCCGCACGCGTCGAGATTAGAAATAACCTGAACAGAATATATTATGTAGATGAGTTAGAAGGCAAATTAATAACAATTATATATCGTACAAATACACTGTAAAATCAGTATAGACATAAAAAATCTTTTATTTTCTTAAATAATGTAACACTACAGGCCGCAAATAAATATATATTTAAGACTAAAACAAATGGAAAAAATAAACAAGAACAATTGTAACTTTATATCTCTCTATACCTTTAAAGGAGCAATTCTTGTATTTATATATATGTACACACACACGCACGCACGCACGCAAACATACACAGACACACACACACGTATGTATGTATATATACATATATAATTGGAATCTCGGAAACGTCTGAAGCGAATTTCATTAAATTTAGAACACAGGGGATTTCATGAAATTTAGTACGCAGGAAAATGCATTTTTTCCGTGTCTTCAGACAATGAAAATTGGCTTAGTGTTGCTTAACAACGCCATCTACTGAAGTAACTTTAGTGTTATGTCGGTAAGGCAGTTAGTTGCTCCCAATAAAAACTTTAAAGAAACATCACGCCGGGGCTACACTGCCTACCCCTTGTTACCCACTCTTGTGTAGTGTACTCCCACGTTTCACCAGTTACGATTAAGTCCAAGGGCACAGACCCAGAATCTCGGAAAAAGCTCTAACGGTTTTCATGAAATTTAATGTGCAGGGGGTTTCGGGAGCGATAAATTGATCTAGCTAATTATTTAGGTTTAATTTTTAGAAAACGTCGTTTATCCCTGTTTTCAGGCAATGAAAAACTGCTCCTATATCATTAGAATAGGAAGGTAAATTTTGCCACCATCTACAAGGTAATAATAGCTGAAATCGGGCAGCCCCGAAACCAGAAGACCTTGGTTCGAGTCCAGATAGCTTCAGACCGATAATTTTTTCCCTTTTTTTAAATTCCTAATTTCGTTAGAAAAACTATTATTGGGACCCTTTATCAACGCATCTAATCATAAGTAATAAAAATACATAAAAATACCGAGCTAAGCTTGGTCATCCAGGCACTAATTTATCTACTACATACACATATTATAATTAAAAAGACAGATGGAATGTATACAGAGATTTCTTTACAAATATAATTCAAATAAGTATGTATAATAAATGTTTTCAAGATTACATATAACAAGTAATACACATAAACAAGATTACATATAAAAAGTAATAAACATACACAAACGAAACATATGTACATAAAAAGGTATAAATTACTTAGTGTCGATGTTGTGTTCGGCGTTGAACTCCCGGCACCACTTCTGCCTCACCTCGGCCGGCACGGAGCCGTCCAGCCGGTAGTATTCGCGTCCGAGACTCCACTTGTTGATGCGCTTCAGGAAGTACTCCAGCGCGTCCATTGTATACAGTGACGTTGAAAAAAGCAATCTAGAAAAAAAAAGAAGATAAAAATATAGCCTATATGACAGATATTTATATTTCAAATTATAGAAAAGCTTTTCTTCTGTCAATATCAAAGAGTATCTTATTGAAACACATAGAAAACAAATCAGATTTATTTTCATTTTCCCAATAGCCAGGACGAAAGGAATCGGTATCACATGTTTTAAAAAGTCATACTTAGAATGACTGTGTCATAGTCTATTGGTTGCAAACATAACTGTTGATCAAGTGTTGGGTTCGACTACCCTTTTAGGGACTATTGGATTTTTAATGTAAGCTTTCATCATCTATACCGGGTTGACTGGTAGAAAGTTCGACTTTAGTTAGTTTTATTCTAAAGGTGTCATAATATAGCTCTTACAAACTTTTTACCATTCCACTGTTGGACACGGGTCTCGTCTCTGCATGAGAGTTATGGCTATAGTCTAATTTAATCATTATTGAAGTCAAGAAGACCATTTGTTTACTTTATATATATAAATATAAATAATTACGTTTTATCTCCAAGTGCAATACACTCGTCCAGCAACTGGAAGACCACGAGAAACTTGTTGGAGCTGTCGAGCGAGTCGAGCATCCCGCCGCCTTCCAAGTACTGCAACCACCACACCTCGGTCTGGTTTGGCTTGATGTCCTCCGACGCGGCCAGGTCCTCTTGCGCAAGGTCGTCTTCTAACTTATCCACTGCTAGGTCAAATAGCACATATATTAATAGGAGATATAATGAAAGACGGTTCAGGGTTTTTCTGTAGGAGCAACATCATTGCACCTATGTTTCTCCCATAAAACGATTATTGTCTGTATTGCAAATGGTGAATGATTTCATAAGAAGCTTTGCAAACATCCTTCCAAAAGTTCCATCAAATGGATAAATGAATTGGAGACTTGAATTCAAATAGTTACAGAGAAAGTTAAAATAAACAATCAGCTTACTTTATTGCTCACCTTTAATTTTATTCCCTTCATCTCTCTCCTTCATGAGAAAATTGTGCAATACCTGGGGATGCGTCCAGATTTTTTGCAACACATGAAAATCCTTAAGAACGCTTTGTTTCTGTTGTATGGCGTACGTCATGATGTAGTGCTTGTACAAGTCCCATTGGCACTTTGTCGGAGGAATGAATACCGTATACTCGTATTTCTTCGGCAAGTATGGGTAAAGAACTGAGGCTTCCTGCCGCTGAAGGCAGCCCTCTAGCACTTTGTGCAAGATGTGAGTGCGCGCCTTCATCAGCTTGATGTCCTCTTCCCGCGAATCTCGATGCTGGCCGTTCATAATGGGATTCTCGAATCTATAAATAAAGGAAATAGTAAATAACGTATCTAGTGAAAAATACACTTTGTCTACGCCTACGGGGAAATACGGGCGTGGTGTTATGTTCAAGCGAACAGAAATTTAAAATTAACGAAAATAAACTTAAATCTTACATGACATTTTTATTTTAATTGACATTAAATGCACTATCTTTATAAAAACTTGTAAAATTGAATCAGACAATCCTTAATTCTACTCAAATTTAAACATCTTACCGGTTCGAATACTCTGAATATGTGCCGAGCAAATTGGGCTTAACAAAGTTCACCATGCAGTAATATTCCCTCAGATTGTTCTGCATAGGTGTACCGGTCAATACAATCCTCCGCTTAGTGGCCACACGGCTCATGGCGACCGCGAGCACTGACGAATCATTCTTCAATAGATGCCCTTCATCACATATCACCACATCCGGTCCAGGCTCCAGCAGCGCGTTGCGGATCTTTTTCAGGATTGTTGGTCTTATATCGTCCAGGTAAGCGTCCAGGGTGGTGAGACTCCGAAATAACTCGTAACCGATGATGAATATCCCGCCACCTTTGTACCAGTCCTCTAGCTGGTACGCTCTCTCATATATCTTCTTCAGTTTTGAAAGCTCGAACACCTGCAAGTGAACTTTGTATTAAACAATATTATCAAATCAAATATTTGTACGTCATAATGTTTTATCATTGTTAAATTTTCAGTTTAACTACACTATGACGTAATGTGTAATTTCGCAAAATGGCACAATTATGACAATAAAGCGATTGCATGGTCCCGACTTTATTGTCACTTACATATTAGCAATTCCTAAGAAAAAATATACATATCGCAAAGGGTCATTAGTATGGACATAACGCATCGAAAATAGTGCCGACGTTAAACGATTGGCGGATGGTCATTAGTACGGATGTTAAACGGAATGCAGTACTGTAGCTGGCAGCACCATCGCAATGTCAATACTCGGCTAACTTCATGTTACAACAGAGTCTAGCTGGTGGGGAGACGTTGGTTGAAAAGGAACTTTCTATCCTTTCGTCGAAGAGAGCGGATCCTCCACTCTAGGAACTGTTACTCGTTTCATTTACCTTTAATAAAAAGTGATTGTGTACTCGCCGTTTCTCTGTTTTGATTACCCACATACTCGCCTTCACTGATTTACGAAAGTGTTAATAACACGGGCGATCCGACGTCATCCGACATATACAATACCTCTATATAGTAAAAACATATATATCAAAAAATTAAACCACAAAGCAAAAACTTTGTACCCCTTTTTTACGAAAATTGCACGGACGGAGGAGTATGAATTTTGGCACACTTATAGTTTTACAAAGAAAGAGTGCAGAATGCTAATATAATTTTAAAAATAATGCATAAAAAGTACATACATTAAATCAATAAAAAAAATTACGCACACTACAATGCATTTTACACAACCATTTATAATTTACGTTCCCATTGTCAATGTCAGACCTAAAACTGATGTTGTCATTAAGTAGCGCAGAGGATAGATTTATATAAGCGTAGTCTTTGACCTTAGAACCTGGACAACGCTCAAACTGATTTTTATATGATTTACGAACGAATTTCGATGGCTCCTAAGCCACTAGTATCAACAAAAAACATATGTACCCAAAATTACATACTGTTAGAGAGGGTTATGAATGGCAGCACCATCGCACGACACGGTCATGAGTATGGACACTGTCTTGACTAACATCGTGCGACAACGGAGCCTCGCTACTGGGGAGAAATTGAAGGAAGAGGCACATTGCCATCCGCCGTCGGAGAGAGCGTATCCTCCAGTCTAGGAACGATTACTCTGTTATTCGTTAAGTTTGCCCAGTTTGATAGTGTTTAGCGCGGGCTAATTTGTAAAACGTTAATACAGTGTGATCACAGTGTACTAGCGATTTATCTTTGTTCTGTTACTCACATACTCGCCCTCACTAATTTACGAAAGTGCAAATAACACCGCCAATCCGATTTTGTATATCTAAAAATACAATATAATCAAATTAAACTAAAAATAATTTATTCATTATTTAAATACCTGTAGTTTCTTTTTTACATTGCATTGCTTAAAATTTAATTTAATCAATATTAAAGGTTAGCTGTTACTGGCATAACATAAATAAAATTAAAGGAACAAGCGAAAAAAACTACAACAAAGCGAACACCTATATCAGTGTTTTACTGTTGTTAGTGGCATGAACACATAAATATACCAAACACATGATCCAGATATGTCCGGAAAGGAACCAGCAAATGATACATCATCATTGCCAAATCATACATAAAAAACATTTACTCATAATTTCAACATGTCAGTTAAGAAAAACGGACACATTAACAGTTAAAGCTGTGCAGTTATGTTTAAATCAGTAAGTGTTTGTTATGTAATTTTCTCTTAGCAATATAGACATTTGTAATATACCTTTATCTGATCAGTGACGGGTCCGATCCATTTATGAATTTCGTCGACCCAGTTGAGTACCGTGGACAGTGGGCAACACACAAGCACCCTACGTATGCCCACGCGTGGGTGTGTTAAGACCTACACAAGGCAATAGTTACAAATATAAATTTAAATATTACATACGCAACAAGTAAATGAGTTTTGATTAATAATACAACATGTGACTGGAGATTAACTACATCCACTGACATTATATGCAGCTATATCAGAATGTAACATAACAACACAGTTGTAATTCCCCAAAGTGTTAGGCAGCGAAGTGTAGTAATCCCAAGTTCCACCAGTTATATTGTATGACAAACATAGGTATTAGCCGCGAAAATTTAATTATAGATTTTAATAAGTAACATAACTCACAGTATGCAACAGCGCGAGGACCTGCAGCGTCTTGCCGAGGCCCATGCAGTGCGCGAGGATGCAGCCGCCGCCCGCGTGCCCCGACTCCACCAGCGCCAGGCTCTCAAAGCACGCGTCCCACATGAATTTTACACCCTCGTACTGGAAATGAAATTTAAAATGTTTAACACTACCCGCAACATCCTATTATAGATGGCACTACACGTAAACAATAAGTTGCCGTTAAAATTTTTAAATCTTAAAAAACAATTCGTGATTAAAAAAAGGTTGTGTTATTTTTTAGCTTAAGACACTTCTATTTCACATTTGTATCAACTATAGAAATGGACTCAAATTGTCCTTCGAACAGAGACTGTTAATTTCCGGAAGATGCAGGAATTGATTGGATTCTGAAATTATGGGATCCGGTCGCGAATCATCGATTCCTGAGCCTTAGGGAGCGTCCATTAATTACTTGAAGTGATTTTAGAGACTTTTGACCCCCCTCCTGTGATGGAGGTTTCGTGAGATTTTGCTCAACCCTCTAATCTGACATGAGATATTTCAAAATTCGTGTACATATCTCCTAAATGTACATGTACATGTAAATGTACATTTCGGATTCGGATTGGATCGGATTTATTCTAAAAAGGAAAAAAAACAAACAACGGGCTACTGTGCATCTTTGTGGAGAGATTGGACTTATCCCCCCCTCTCGCCCCTTAATACTTCACGTAATTAATGCACGCCCCCTTATGTCCACCAGTCGATTTACAAATGATGATGGGTGAATACATTTAATAATCCAAAATTTCAGGAACGTTAGACAACACATTAATTTACAAAAAAAATTCTTTATATCACTTCCACATATTTACAAACTTAAAGGGCATTGATTTCAGATTGGTGCAGACAAGACTTAACATTTCTAGTTTTCAATTGAGTGCAAAACAGTGCAAACATAAAATCTCTTATTACACAATGGCAACTCATAAACATCCCACTATAATGCCATCCATCTAGTTGTTTTAATTTATGTTTCATATTATTAAACTTAAGGACATACCTGATGTGCTTTCATGACATTGGTGAAGAATGGATGAATTGTAACTATTGGGCACATCTGATCGAAATCATACTCCAGACACACCTCGTCGTTTATGACTAGTACATTCACTCCCTCTTCACAGCCGAGCTGCTCTATCTGTAACAGAAACCTCATTAAATCATATTTAGTAAACAGTATGGTTCACATTGTAATACATAAATAGGTTTTCAAAGTTTAATTTTAATTAAATTAAATAATGAGTGTTTATAAAATTCCTTTTCCTAAAAAAATAGTCATGTTTGTTAGTTTACGTTACGGACGATAGTATCTCGAAAGTTCGCTGTACGTAATGTATTGCGTATACATAGATATACATTTAAGAGTATTGTTGCGGATTTAAGTAGCTAGAAACTTCGCGTTGTTTATGTATATACACAAAAAAAGATTTTTCGAAAATTCTAGACCATCGGGTCCCCTTAACATAAGGAAACGAAAATGGGGGTGCTACTATATATTACGTTATTAATAAGAGTACTTGCTTGAGTGTTTCTAAAGGGGTACATACATAAAACAAACTTAGGAATACTGTGAATGCGAATATTTTATTTTGAAAATGCCTGATGAATAAAAAATATATATGTATTTTGGTAATTCATATATTGTTCATATTTGTTAATGATACATCTTGAGTACGTGTGTGTATTTGCGAATTATATAACGTAAATTAATCTTAATTAGGTCCTCATGAAAATAATTAAAAAAAACGTTTTTATTTAAAAAAGTTCTTTCACGACGTTTTTATGAAAGGTTTTTCACATATTACTTGTCATAAAATTAACTTTTACTTCAAATCTAAAATTCTTATTAATAATAAAATCTTAGATTTCAGAAATAAAAAGTGGCAAAAAGCAAAAATATAAAAAGGGGATTGGAAATAGAATGAAATTGTAAAATTTTAGTAAATGTAGTTGTAATCGTGATTATGAACTCGCAAGCAGGCCGGTTTAGGAGTCGGTTATAATAAAATGTGTGTTGATATAAAACATCACCAGTTTTGTTTGTTGCATCACCAGTCGACGTTTCCGCTCGAACTCCTCCATGTTGGCGATTACTGTGCTGCGAGCCAACGAGTTCTTGTTGATAACCTGCTCATCCAAACGAGTGACAATTAACAAAGGCGGCTTAACCTAATTCAGGAATTTTAGCTAGAGGTATGTATGTCGATAGTCTTTAAATAATTTCTTTAATTTTTTAGTTTGAGACAATTATATTGGTTTATAAATAGTAATTCCTTTTAGTATTATAATTTAGAGAAATAAAATAATACTATATGTAGATATACATACATCAGTAGGTTAGTCATGTGACCACAGGATCATTTGATCCCAAAAAAGACAATGCTTGTTCTATATCGAAGACTGCCAAATATCCATGTGCATATGCAATATATATTGATTTTTATCATAATGTATTTGAAAACGATATTTTATCAGTATACAAAATATAATACTTTACACTCACTTGTTTTCATTAAAAAAAACTTCCTTGCGACGTTATTATGAAAGGGTTTTTCACATATTAGTTGTCATAAAATTGACTTTTAGTTCAAATCTAAAATTATTATTGATAATAAAATTTTAGATTTCAGAATTAAAGACTGGCAAAAAGCAAAAAAATAAAATGGGCATTGAAAATAGAAAGAAATTATTAAATTTTGGTAAATGTATTATGATGATTGTTTGATCGATTGATTGATTATGTATTTTTGTAATTGAAATTTTCCACCTTGCGCAATACCGAGGAAAATTTCAGGAATTGACAGCCAACCTCCGCTAGTCGGAGAAGCACTATAAGAAGAAAAGAAAAAGAATACTTACTTTCCGAATGTTCTTTCTTCCTTTTCCCAATGTATTAGAATACGTTCTGCCGCCATGTGAAGAATCCACTTCACCTAACAACAACTCTCTGTTCAATACGCTGAAACAAAAAATAGTGAATGGTTGTGTCCAATTTCTAGTGTGTTATAAATGCTATAAATTGATACAGTATGTATAAACAACTTGCATAGCTAACCATCCTAATTAAATTAAAGAGATACGAGGTGTTACTCTAGGCGAGGCTCTGTTAGATACTTAATGTGTTTACCTCATCTGTTTCTGCCGCTCCAAAAACTTCTTACTAGAGCGTCGGGTACGCGGCCGGCTTCGTAGTCGCTTTTCGGGTGCATCGCCCCGCTTCTCAATAAATTCACTCACAATTTTCGCTCGTTTGGCATCGTCCACGCTAAAAAACAAATAAATCTACACTTATAATATAACTACCGTGGAACGCTATCCGTACATCAATAGTAGATATTTTTGAAAAATTACTATTACAGAAGTCTATTAAAGCAATAGAACCCAATACAATGATTTTGAAAATTTTCGTCTTTGCCTTTGTAAGGCATCTCAGAAAGGGTTTAACGGATATTAGTACGATTGTTATCGATATATTGCGGTTAGTTTCACTTAACATATAGTTTGTTTTAGTTCACGATTAGCCCGTTTGTCCAGTAGTTAAGGAATCTGATAGCTGAGCACAAGATCGTGGGTTCGTAATAACACGTCTATAATCTCCGAAGGGGTTGGCAGAGGAGTGTAGTACGCTCCCACGTTTCACCAGTTAAGTTTAAGTCCCTTGGAATAGGTGGTGAGCCTATTGCCATACACCGGGCACAATTCCAAACTCCGAGTCACTTTTCTGAATTCTAAATTAGAAAAATCCCATAGCACCCTACCCGGGATTTGAACCCAGAATCTCCCGATTGGCAGTCACGCTTACAACTACTCGACCAAAATGGAGGTCAGGTCGTGGGTTCAATTCTGTGAATTGCATAAATATTTGTACTGTATATGTGTGTAAATATTTAGTTGAGTTTAGTCTAGTACTAACATATGTAGATTACTTACGATTTTAACCAAGGAAGGAACTTAATAATCCCAATAATTGTGAAAATTAGACGAAGGTAACAGGCCCATATAATAATTGAACACAAAACTATCAATTACTATAATTATTATGTGACCCGTGGGCTCATCAGAATTCAACTAATTCAAAAATAAATTTGCTAGATAATAACACACCTAGAATGTTTTTGTTTGTTTACCATCCTTTTCAGTAGCTTCTCTTTCGTGGTAACCCATTGCTTCTCTTCTTCAGAGGAGGAGTCCTCCTCAACTGTAACGCGCTCTAAGTGCGCCGGGTTTGATGCACTTTTCTGAAAGATTAGCCAAAGAAATGAATGTCTAAAATAAAATACTACCCGCATCGGTCTCCGGATGAACTTGAACAAAACTAAAGTAATGTTCAATGAACATGTCCTCCCGGAACCGATTGCTCTTAATAGGGTCCCTCTCGAAGTTGTGCAGGAATATGTGCACCTCCGGCAACTCTTGCAATTTGGTAGAAACAACTTCGAGAGAGAAGCCTGCAGAAGAGTACAGCCTTGCTGGGCGGCATATAGGAAACTTTGTCAAGTCTTTTCGTCACCGCTACCGCAAAGCCTGAAGGCAAAAGTCTTCAATGAGTGCGTTCTACCTGTCATGACCTACGGATCCGAGACGTGGACGCTGGACGGTGCTATTGTGCCACCGATTTAAAATCGCTCAGCGAGCTATGCTCGGCGTTTCTCTGAAAGATCGCATCAGAAATGAGGCGATCCGACAGAGAACCAAAGTTATCGACATAGCCCCAAGGATTAGCAAGCTAAAGTAGCAGTGGGCTGGTCACAGCTGTCGCAGAACCTATAGCCGCTGGAGCAAGCTAGTTCTGCAGTGGATACCGCGACTTGGCAAATGTAGCGTAGGACGCCCTCCAGATAGGTGGAGTGACGATATACGCAAAGTGGCTGACAGTGGTTGTTTGCGAAGAGCTGAAGATCGAGCTCAGTGACTTGCCATTGGAGAGGCCCATGTCCAGCAGTGGAAGGGAGGAGGCTAATAACGATGATGATGATAATAAAATATACAACTTATTCTTTTTCTTACAAAAAAATCCATCAACTACCATATAGAATTAAGATATTCTCGACAGACAACAAGTATTGGCATTTTGCAAGGACTTACAGTTCTGAGAGTTCTTTTTGGCCTGTCCTTATAGTCTGCTTCACCAGGGTTAAAATTTACAGGCGCATGCAGCATGGCCAATTCCTTATTCATCATCTTGTCTGCAGTCAACATCAAAGAGTCGATTTCTTTTATATTTTCACACTTGGACTTCGATCCTGGCCTGCGTTTTAAGATGACGGGTTCTTCCTTTATTTCGTTTTTGATTGTTTTAATGGGTATCTCTTCTGTCTTTATATGTTTTCCTGAATCACTATCGCCGTCGTTCATTAGACAGTCTTTTGCCATAGCATTCTCATTCGCCTGTTGATTTGGCGCCTATTGAAAATAAGCAAAGTATGAATTGCTTACACATCTTTTAATAATTTTTCATACTGAAGAACAGAAACATAAAACTTACAAATGGTGCGACTTGGTCTTCGACGCTTACTTCTTCATCCTCAGAAGGTGAAAACTCATTAAACTGAACATTATTAGGGCTACTGGTTCGCGAGCTGCTCTCTATATCTTTTGTTTTACCACTCAAGGGCACTTTATTTATTTTATTCCGAAGTTTATTACCTCGTATATTATTCCTGTGCAATGATTGCAAATTGGTCAACCTAAAAAATAAAATCATCAGCAAATTTAATTTGTCGAACTCTTATTACGATACAAGGATAAATTAATTTTCATACCTTTCAACATCCAAATCCTCCTTACTTTTATGAGAGATCCCTTGATACTTATAATATGTGCCTAAAAATGTATCTGGTAGCTTCTTCAAATAAACATATGTATTTGCATACAATTTAGAGTCATTATTATTTACAGAAAAACATTTCCACCCGTGCTTTACAATATACGGAAGTTTGTCATCAAATTTTAATACAGCACTTTTTTCGTCTTCCTCATTATTATCCATTTCCGCA
The DNA here is from genome assembly GCA_018245755.1 of Parelbella macleannani. Taxonomy (NCBI): domain Eukaryota; kingdom Metazoa; phylum Arthropoda; class Insecta; order Lepidoptera; family Hesperiidae; genus Parelbella; species Parelbella macleannani. The sequence goes on along the minus strand of DWEE01000308.1, from coordinate 6,312 downwards.
TTATCTGTATAATCGTGCAACATGGGTAATATTGGTTCGCATTCTAAAAGTTCAACAGGCGCACCGGGCTCTGTGAAAAATGAACCTATGTCCTCTTTGTCTATTAAATGAGACAAAGAGAGAAGTCTGTCTAATGAAGGTTCTCGCTCTTGACTGTTAACTGACTCTGTAAAGATTTTCTCTGTGGTAACTTCGACATTATTTTCGCAACTAATTTTATCATCTTGTATGTTTTCAGTTGAATCCACATCATTGCACTGAATTTCTGTATCTTTTTCATTGCATTGTTTCGGTTTGGAATTATTAGCAACTGCCTTTTTTAAGTTCTCTCGCCTTAAAGCCAAAGAATTTTCAAATTCCGAATCTGATAATTCAGCGCTTCTTTCTTCTTGTCTAATTCTTTCTTGCATCATTTTCGTAAGCTGAACAACTTCATTCTTGGCAAGGCATTTTTCGTTGTTAGTAGATGACTCTTTATTTTTCTGCCGCACACTTTTAGACCTAATTTTGCGTCTTTTTTTTGCAACATTTTTTTGTGCCTCAGTAGCATTATCTGAACTACTATCCATAAGTTTATCTTTAGCTAAATCAATATTATGCTGTGGAATTAGTAAGCTCATGCTCATGTCAATATCATCCTCTAGATCAGGTTCATATTGCCGACGGATTCTTAATGCACTTTGACTATATATTTCATCATTAGCTAGCGTATAATCAACCTTTGATTGTGTCATTCTGTTTGAAGCAGTGAAGGTTTCAAACATTTCTTCACTATAACTGAGGCTACTCTGATATGTAAAATTAGCCTCAGTATCGCCTAAGCTGCCAGGGCTTTCCAGTTTAGTTACTAATCGCGTAAAATTTGTAATTTCTCCATTATTTTCTATGGGTTCACTCTTTATAAGCGAAGAATCGACATTATCTATTATTTCATCTAAAGGTTCTATTTTTATTTGGTGCAAATGATTTTCTTCAATTCTGTTATGAAAATCTAGTATTTTAGAGAAGTTGTCATCATTTGTTATCAAACAGGATTTTAATTCCTGTACCTGTATTTGCCTTGTACAATTACTTTCCTCAATTGAATATTCATTTGAATTGGTATCTTGATAATCGTGTATATTATCACTGGAATAATTAGAGTCTTCGTTCTCGAAACAAGGGAATTCATCGTTGTTATTTGGTATCTTTGAGAAAATATCATCTGATAATGAGTTTACAGATTTTATTGTTAATGCCATTACTTTGTCTCCTTTGTCAGCACAATATTCATTTTTCAAACAACTTTCAAAATTTGATAAAACTACGTCATCTGACATATCGCTTAATCTAAGTTCTTCTCTTTTTTTGTTCCCTTTTCGAAAATCATAATACAAATTATGTTTGACATATTGGAAAGCAATATGTTTTAAAGGCTTTACAATATTTTTAATGGTATTAATGTCAGAGGTTTGTGTACATATATTATGTTTATTAAATATTTCCACACAAATAGAAAACAATGTTTTAATCTTCCCTTGCTGCTTTGAGATTACTGTACTTTGGTTTTCATATTTTTTAAACCCATCTTCAGCATTACAACTTGGACAATTTTCTTCTTCTGCATATGAACTTTTTGAACACATACTTTTAATTAATGGTTTGTGAATTAAGTCATTAATACTCTTCAGCGATAACGCTTTCAATGAAATAAACTGTCTCATTATATCCGGTTTTTTCAACTGGTCTATGGCTATTGAGTTCATAACTATTTTGAATGACAATAAAAATAATGTATTTGGCTGATTGTTTGTTTGTAAACGTAGATCATTGTTGTCACAAAAATTTTGTTTGACATCTTGTCTTGTTTTATACATATATTTTTGTATTTCTTTAACACATAGTGTTTGTAACAACAGTGGCTGAGACATAAGCCTGTTTTTTATCATGTTGGTTGTGATGCTACTGCTTGATTCATATTCTGGTTGTGTTGTAATAATTGAGGAATGTGTAGACAAATCACTAGACTGTGTTACAAAATAATTACAAATACCCACCTGCTTTACGTTCAGCCACTCACTTGATACAAATGGAGCACATGTTAATACCACTTTCTGTTTTTTATAAAAGCTGTCAAAGAAAGCCTTCACCATTTGTATGGTTACATAAGTATCAGGAGGTTTTTTATTGCGGCTGTCCTGGGCTAAAAAAGACTGTGTAGGTTTCACTTTCTTTACCATTATAGAATCATTGATCCAGACGGTATTCCTACCTTTTATATTCAGTTTTTTTTTACTGGTCTGGGGTTCTTCAGCAGACTTTTTAGCCATTTTTATAGAAAGTTCTTTATTTAAAAATACTGTTTTGAGATTAAATTTAGGCTTTTCTTTGTCTTTTTGAGGGATTGATTCTTCGATAATTTCACAATCACTATCACTACTAATTGGCTTTGGTGTTGCTACAACACACTTAGGAGTTTGTCTGTATTGTGACAAGTTATGTGATTCTAGATATTTCTCATATTCCGTAGTTAAATAATCTTCCACCTGGATCAAGTTATGTTTAGCCAATTTGAATAACAAAAATGATTTCTGCACACACAAATCCATTTTACTTGTGTCAGTTATATTCTTTATATTTATTTTCTTTTCAATGAAACCTTCAGATTTTTCTATCATCAACCTCCCTAAATCAGATGTGGCTTTTATAATACCTTCTAAAAGTTCACATGCTTGCGTTGATTGTTCGGAAGTTAGAGGAATTTTAGCCTTTATACTACTATCATAAGGCTGTGTTGTTTGCACTTGAACAGCCTTTGTATGAATTGCAGTCGTCTGAGTACACATTTCAATGTATTTTTTAGGTTCATTTGGTTCCAGTACTGGAATTTCCAATGGCGTGATTGCAGTTTGTTGTGGTGTTGTGCCAGAAACTTTCTTTATTTGTAAATTAGTACCTTGAATTTTTTTTGCTATGTAATTCTCCAATTCATGTGAGGTACCCCATGCCTGAGGTGTCTCATCCAAATCATTGTTTATTACACATTCTGATTCGAGAGTTAAAGCATCATCAATTTCTGTAGTTGTATCAGCTGTTGTTGAGGTGACCTCATCAATTTTTCTATTTCTCTTCAGACGGGAATTTTTCAGTGACTCATTTAATTTTCGTCCTTTCTTTTTGTGTACCTGCTTTCTGGTACCCATTCCTTGACCTTTAGCACTATCTAAACAATCACTTTCTGATGTTTCTGAACTTACTTTTCTTTTTTTTCCTTTATCAGGTAAGTACTCATCATCTGAGTAATATCTTCCACCTCTTCTCCCTGATAAGTCTTCGTCATCAGACAATTCCATATTGGCAAATGGATCTTCATCTGATCCCTCGTCATAGTGCAATACCTTTTTAGCTTTTCTTCGTATTGGTCTCTTAGAAGAACTTTCTGTTTCAGCACCATTATTCTCTGTAATATGTTCATCAGTGACATTTTTTTCAACAGAATTTTTAAAAGCACTGTTAATATTGTATTCAAAATCAGACATGATTGGTTTCTTGGTATTTCTTTTCTTTGGTGATATGAGATTATTCTCATCAACCACTTCAGTTATACTAACATCATTTTCATTTTTTGAAATATTCTGTCCATCCTCATTGATATCCTTTCCAGGTTTCAGTTGCTTTTTTAATAAATTTAATGACATATTATCTGCTTCGTCACTACTAAACTGTAATTCTACATCTACAACTCTTTGATTTTCATTATGATTATCAATGTGCTTTATTGTTTTTACACTTATTCCCTTTTTTGGTTTATTTTTTTTCATTTGCACCCTTTTATCGTTATCAGTTAGTTCTTGATTAGTACTTTCGTCAGATATATTAGTGGGAGTTGACAATATATGTTCGAGTTCGCGTTCTATTTCATCATATTTTTTGTCACATTCATTATTTTTAGACAGTTTACTTTTCATTACATCACTACTATCAGCAGAACCCTCAATTAGATTCGTTTTACATGAAGTTTCACCTAAAGAATGGCTGACAGATTCAATGTCAGTATTTGACTTTTTGAGCTTTTGTGTTCCGTTTGGCTGATTTCCAGTGATGTCTCTTTTCTTACCTGGTACTGATAACATTAATGACAAACCACTATCACAACTTAATGGTTTATTTGATTTATAAAAATCATCACCATCATTTCTTTCCTGTTCAGGTGACTTTTGTGGTATTTCACTGTTGTTTAACCGCTTTGTATTACTGCAACTACTTTGCCTTTTCTCAGATATTTTTGTAGTATTATTTAGTTTTGATCTTGTATCAATTAGATCATGGCCTACATTAGTGGAATGATCTTGATGTTTATTTTTCAGTGCAGTCATATTATTTTTTCTGCTAATACGGTTAGTAGATTCTTTAGGTGGTATCAATGAAATATCACTGTTACTTGTCTTCTCTTTTTTTATAAAACTACCTAGCTTTTTTCCAGATAGAGTTGTAGAGTTATCTAAACCAAAATTAGTTAGATCATCAATTTGATCATTTTTTGTTCGTCCTACCATACTTTTTGCACGAACAGTTTTCATAGCAAGGTTTTTTACTGGTGTCTCTTGAAAATCCCTGACGCATGTCTCTGTTATATCTTTGTGAGTATCTACATCCTTTCTAGATACTACTGCAGGAGTATCTGAGACTGTACTCATATCACTCAAATCATTATCAAAATCACATGAGTAATTTGTTTTATTGCCACTACTCAATAAGACTATGCTTTTTGACTGAGTAATCTGTTTAGAAGCCTGTTTAGGCAGATCTTCTGGAGAAGTGTTCAAATTATTGTGTTGTTTGGCTGTGTTTATGAATAACAAATTAACATCTTTTTTTTTCTGTCTTCCCTTTTTTTTCTTTGGTGTCAATTCTGGGTTTAATATGGTAGTGTCTGACTGGGATTCTATAGGTAACTCTAGGGGGTTTAAGTGCCTTTTTATAGCAGTTATTCTATGTTGTTTAGAGCTAGAAACTGCCAGATTTAACTGTCTGTTGTCTATGTTTTCATTTGTTTTTTTTACTTCGCTGCTATGACATTCATTATCAACAATTACATTTAACATATTATTGGTTATTACAGCGTCTCGTGAAGACTCTTCAAGAAATAAACTTTGCCTTCGTATGTTTTTTTCTGGAATATAATGTGTCGTACTTTCCCCTGTATCAGAATATATTTCATAGTCAGCTCCACTATTTAACATTTGTTGATTCGATTCTAAAGTATTTTCCAAAGCAATATTTTCTTTAATCTGTGAGTCCGATTCATTGTCAATGCAAATTTCGTCTTGCAATTCGTCTATATATGCAATTGCATTTAGATTCCGCTGCGGCGGCGAACTAATACCTGCTGATGTGTGAATCACATTCTCGTTACCTGGTGCACTTGCTTGAAATTCCTCAAAAGCGTCCTCAGAAACACAGAGGTTGCGGGTTAGATTGAATTTTTTCGACATTGATATAAATTCTTCGCTTGCGATTAGCTTTCATAAACATACCAGCCACTCCTTTACATATTATTTTTTACTACATAGATGTAAAATGTAGCATTTAGTACACGATAAAAAATAGCCACAATAATATAATATGACAGAAACTAATGTTCATAGCTTCACAGTTCACTCAGTTCACTGTTCGTTGCTAAAAATATAGTGTTACCATAATAAAAATAAGACTCTTTCTACCAATTACCATTACCTATTTCTACCATACATATTTGTATGCCACAACGTGTTTCTATTTCCTTTAGAACGATTTTTTGTAAAAAATTTGAAAGAATATGACAACGTATATCACGACACGAAATTATCATTATAAAAACAATTTATACAAATATTTTTTACCCTTAAAAGTGATATTCTGTTATAGCCCTTTATTAACTACACAAAATCATTCATACAGGGGCCAGCTAACTGTATGTTGTGACCTGAAAATTGTTTCAACCGAGATCGTAAGAATCGTATTATAAATTAATTTTAATTATTATTCTTAGAAGCCAAATATAAGACCAATGCTCAGTCAACCTTTCTATTATGATTTTAATGCTTTTAATGTTCCTTTACAAATAGTAATAACTAGCTGATGATCACGACATTGCTTGCGTTGTTTATGATATTAACAATATATTTTATACTAGTGGACCCGGCAGACGTCGTCCTGCCCGGAAAAGCAGTTTAGAGTAAATATGCTAATTTAAACTCGTTGGATGACTGCCGATCGGGAGGTCCTGGTTCCCAACATTTCCCTTCACTGCTCTGCTCCTATTGATTATAGCGTGATGAAAAGTATACTATA
>DWEE01000307.1:0-18682 GCA_018245755.1 Parelbella macleannani | reverse complement strand
ACACACATCAATTTAGAATCACCCGCTAATTATGAAATTTTAATGTGGACGTTGTCTGTCGCACGTGTCAATTAAGATTAATTATTATTGTTTAAGCAATTCTGAATTTGCATTTAACGGTTAATTAAATAATGACTTAAGGAGATTTAAACATGTAGTTTGGCTTCATTTATTTGGTGAACAAATTAAAATTGGATTCCAGGAATGTCTGTATTAAGCTAACGCAATTTACTTTAACTGACTTCTTGCCCTAGACTTAGTGGGTAGTGGGTGGTGGGTTGGTGGTCGATTCTAGTTTAAATAATCGTGTGACGGGCATGAATGCTTATTCTATGAGTAGGTATAAAATTATCAGTATCAGTAATTGCTCCGAAAAGCATACGTGTGCATTGTACATACGAGTATATATGTATCAACTATCAGGTTACCATAGTACATATAGTTTGAGATCAGATGACAATATGTGAATTGTCTTAAGATATATATTTATTGCCTCCACGCAAGCTACTCGTAAGGAAACAATAATTCAAGATTATAACTATGCAAATCAATTTTGCGCGTACGTGCAGACGGAGTTGCATTTCAGAAACAATTGACAGTCTCCAGTCAGCGAACGCTATGCGCACGGACTGTGTGCTGTAACACTAGCATTTATACAGTAGAGCAAAATTTAAATAATTAAGCAAAATGTATATAACAGAGCAAAATAAATATATACAATGGTGCAAAATTCATACAAGAAAACATAATGTATACAAAAAATACTGCTTAATTATCCGTACCTAATCATAATTAAGTCGTTACACTAAAATAATTATTAATTATTTTTAGTTATAAGATTGCATTTATTACACATTCATTTGTAGCTAGTTCAATAGAATTTTTATATGAGATCAATTACTATTTCTTACTTCTGTTTCGTTTGAATTGTCTTTGATGAATTTTTTCAAAATATTTAAAAGCTTTTAAGTCTATACGACAGGCACATTAAGAAATCTTATTTCATACAAAGTCGCTTTCATAACATTATTTTAAACAATTTACTAAGAGGTATTGTGAGATGATTTGTATTCATCGTCTGGGAGTGATTACGTGTCTTGATTTATTTTGCGTTAAATACAGAATGCAACTGTAAATGCAGTAATCATACGTGCTTTAGTGATAAACCGCCATAATTAAGGCCGCTTTACGATTACTTAAAAACCTTTTAATTTTTTGATTTGACGCCAGAAGATATAATAAGAGCATAGAAGTGATACTCAATCAAATCACGTCATTAGACAATTTTATTGGACTATGCTCTTGCGCACTTTCATGTGTAGTTTTTGTCCATAAACTGAGCATACAAGTAAATAAAAAAATATCTATATTAATACTTCATTAATTAACACCTAAAATAAATTATATGTAAATCGATACAGGATATAATGCGTCTACTAACGCATATAATGAGCCTGTCTAATAAAAACTCACTGGAAATTTTTCTTTCATCAATTATGGGTAAAAATCGTGTAAAGTTTTAGTTTGTAGATATTTTTAGGTATTCTTAAAATAAAAATATCCATAGAGTTCATAGTGTCGAGTATATGGTGACACAGTCTATGGTAGAGTTCGGCTGGTCTTGCCTTATTTCAGTCAATTAGATATTCGTCAGCCGTGCGGGCCCTTCTTCGGAGTTCCACTGCTCTTGTTAGAGTTCATAGCTCTTTGGCGATTGGATCTGTGCTAAGGACGTAACTAAATGGTAGTCGTTTAAAGTAAAGAGCTATTTAAGGCATTCACATGAATTCGTAATGAACAGAAATATAATTTTAATTGATTCATTACACGTATATCTGTTTATGTTATCTCTATTTATATATTTTTACATTATATACTTAGTAAAAATTAATTATATAGTTAATGTTATTTAGTGGCTGTTAAAGAATCGCCTGAATTTCTTAAAATATATGTCACTATGTATAAAGAAATTCGTTCAGATTAGTATCGATAATTCGATTATCAAAGTAATTTATTTTTTTTATACACATATGTACAATATAATATAGATTATGTTTCAGTGAACGAAACTTTTAATACAATTAAACTAAATTCTATATACATATACAAATAAAAGCACTATTAATAAATTATCTATACCAATAACTAAAATACGTACTATCAACAAATCTACACACTACATCGACTATGACGCAAGTGATTTTAGAATTGATTGCACTAACCTCCTTAATACTTCACTCAATTTACAGCATATTTTTATAAGTATTTGGGATACATTCACTTAAAAATATATATATAGAATTATAGAGTAAGGACAATAAAGTTATTATATCAATTACCTCTCACCTAAGTGCGCTCTAGCCTTGTCTGCCAAATTAGACAAGTTTAAAGGCCAGCTCGGCCCGAGTATCATACATCTTTTTAATGATCTCTAGATACCTCTACCCTTGACTTGATTCGAACAAAAAGAAAGCGTACGTTAACAAACGTATTTTTGTGCACATATAAAATATATTTATTTATCTGTTGTTATATTAACATATTCTTTATACATTTGTACGAAAATCCGAGAAGAATTAGATATATTATTAGCTTTATCTACCACGTCTATGAACACAGCTTAAGAATTCAAGGAAACCTCTCTAGTGATCTCTGATAGCAGGTCTCCATCATCGTATATATCATATATCGTGTTAAATTATTAGATTGGTGTTTTTCGATCGATGGATAATAATTATCGATTTTATTTTTATTATCTCTTAGAGTTTTATGTGTTCTAATCGGGTTTTACCATTAAACACAGAATCCCTTCTAGAATGAAAAATGTTGCCACCATATTCTGCCGCATTAGCGAAGTAATGATTGGGAGCCTTCATGTGCCTGTGATTTTGACGTTTATTAAAGGCAAGGTAGTTATTGTACTGTATGATGCTATAAGAGTTTAAAAATGAGATTCGGACATTATTCTTAACAAAATGAATCACCCAGTATCACATAATGTAAATACTTTGAATAACACCAATAAATAATGTATAAGTTTCAGAAGATTCAAAAACAAAAACTAATCGTGAACTAAAATGTGGGTAGATATTTCCAAGAATAGTAATGTAATTTGTCTCACTCCTAGCGAAATAGGAAGAACGATATTAAAAGCGAATGAACCATTGAGCAAATGTCATCAATACGACCTATCACTTATTACTTGACAGGTTCTGTCAGTGTCAGAACCCGTCAAAAAACATTAAACTTAACAGTTAAATAGTACATTATATAAAAGATGGACGAAAACTTCAAATAGCTTGTTTTATTTTTGCGCTTTAATGTAAATGATAAAATACAAGTTTAACAAAATTTCGAAGAGAATATGTCAGAACGGGTATGAAATTTTTTAACACGGCGCGAAATAAAATTTTGGTCTTAGCTATTTGAATTTACATCGTCTCAAACTTGTTGTCGCAAGACTAGTAGCAGGTAGGTAGTAGTAAGTAGGTTGTAGATAGTGAGGTAGTAATAGATTGTTATTGCAGATCGCCTACGTTTAGCGGTATGACAGACGGTTCACAGGGAGCTCTCGACCGTTTAGAAGGCATTTGCGCAATCATGCAGGAGTAACGTCTATCGCAATCAGATATAAATGGGAATACCGGTACCATCAGATATCGTCATACCTCGAGGCTATTGCTTTTCATCTAATTACATTAAATAGGTACCGTGAACGGAATGTAAAAACTTGACTGAATGAATCCCATGTTAATATAGGCCTGTAGTAATCGATTTGTTTTATAAGTAAAGGCTGTTGTGCTAGTAGATTATACGTGTGTATATATAAGGTTTATCACATATCATAACATAATGAGTAAGCGCATATTTATGTAGGTATTTATAGCATTATGGGTCATTCTATTTTTTTTCGAGAATTCAATATTACGTAATAGAAACTTAAAGATGCATTTAAAACTGAGTATATCGCTTAATAGCCATTAAATAAATTATAATATAATAATCATATTCATCGTTCACATCACTCCATATTACTTCTTTTTTACGTGAATAAAGTAACAAACAAACACAAATTCTTAAAGTAAGTGACAATGGGACTGGTAGTGTTAGCCCATTTCATATTAGTTGCTAATAGCAAAACAAGATAATTTATACCTACATAACCATCATATAAAATTAAATAGGTATATATTACAGTTTGTTAATGATCATTTATAAAATTTAATCAACAAAATTTCAAATAAAATCAAAGGTGTGCAATAATTTTAAAGATGAGCTCGAGTATTTATAATATTAATCATTCGTTCACATCAGTAACACTTAATTATCGTATTACAACATCAAACACCTGTAAATTTAACTTTAAATAAACTATTACGTACATTTATTTACTACAGATCGATTTTATAATATTATATTTATTCTACACGTAACAAGACATAATTTTTGATGGATGGAACTAGAGAACGAAATGATTACTGACTCGTGTCTGTAATAGGTATACAATTTTTATGCAATGAATTCAAATATTATGTCGAAAAATTTTTGCGGGAATTAACGTACATTGATTTAAAGCAACATATGTAAATATTTTATCATGTTTCTGTTAAACAAAAAATGATTAACTAATGTACTATAACAGTGTCTATATCGTATCATTTCATTGATACTTTTTTCATTGATACTTTGTTGGGTTTAACGGAAAGCATATACCAGCAATAACCTATTTTGTTCAGTAAATGGTCAAAGTGTTGTATATTCACAAATAATTGCATGTTATTTGCTAAGCTTAAGTAATTGTTTCGCGTGAATTGAGCCACCAATATTTCGTAAGGACCACCTCGTTATGAGAACCGGGAGAACAAAACAAGCCATTTGACCTGTCAACTTGCAACACTGAACTATCTAATGATACAGACTATATACACTCAGATAGTCGGTTTGTACCAACGACCTTATCCTAATTTGTGTGTAGATGAGTATTCAACATTTCCCGCCTCGTCATTAGGTCCATTATGCACTTGCGCTGCCTTTTTTACCCAGCTTTACATAATCCTCGAATGTGAAGGTTGGTCGGACTTTCTTTGGCGGGGAGGCAGAACGGGTGAAGCTTTTGCCTCAGTTGTGAGAGAAGCGCGCGCGGTCGCGCCAGTGCAGTGATTGTTTTTTTTTTAATTCACATTCCCGAAGTGCTGTGCTCGGATACAATGAGGCTTATTTTATGGGTGAGTTATAAAAAAAATATTTTTATTTATTCTATTTACGTTTTTAGTGGTGTAGCCGCGGGCAGTACAACTTTCTTTAGTGAAAGTCGAATGATCGATCAATCGGATGAGGGCTCGATTTTATCGAATCGTGTTCAAACGTCGTTAGAACATATTTCGGTACAATTTACGTTATTAAACAATATCGATAACATCGGGCAAAATGAGAGTGAGAGTGCCAGAAATACTACTAACGTAATATGTATTGTTGTACCATTGGGATGTGTAATGTTCAATATTTATTGCTAGTGATTTGAATTCAATATCGTTATTATTCGTTTACATTTAATAAAACCGAAATATACATAAGTACTATTTTATAAAGATAGGCTTGTCTTTTTAAGATGAAACTTTTATATATCACAATTTAAAAAAACGTTGCATTCCTTCGCAAACGTTGCTGTTATGGAACAAAGTATTATTTCTAGATCTACCCTCAATATTAAATGAAATAATAACAACGACAAGAAAATAAGGAACCTTGGTAGAACATAATATAAAACTATAGTAGACGTAGAAGAGCGAATATTAAAAAAAACTATTAGGTTGAAGTTACTATTGGAGTTAAAATCTGAGTATCCTTTTTTATTTTAAAATTTAATTTCCGATATCATCTTACATCTTCACAACTTTGTTAACTACGCCTTATTCATAGCAATTGAATAATAAAAACTTTATTTAAAACACCTTAAAAAAATTGAAAACAAACATCAAATTTTATTCAAAAATGGAAAAGGGCGGTTAAAATAGAAAATACCGTAAAATATTTCTCAAGGTTACTTAGAGCTGTGCGCTCACGTTAGACAGACGAATCGTTACTCAATAGCGATACATCCTTTCTACTGAATTGCGTAAACACTCGAAATGAGAGGAAGTGTGCCACAGCCACATTGACGTGGAATTCGCGGACGGAACTCGACGACTCGAACGAACGCGTTCCACTGACAGCGAATTTTGAACAATGATATACATATTATAGAAAGATATTTATAAAATTCTGATGTTAAATAGTACTTTCCAGCATTTTTATTATATTTTTCCCATATTATCAATTATTATTTATGTTTTAATATTATTAACTTATAGCTTTTATTATTAACTTTTCGGGTACAGTTCAACTTTCATAAAATTGAAGAAATCCAACCATAATACATACATATAGTACTATTGTACAGTATAATGAAAAATAATATATTTTAGTGAATTTCAACAAATATATTCGGAGATGCGATTTATACCGAGAGAAAGGGACGTAAAAATATTGCAGCTAACCCACAAATAAACGTATAAATATCAGTATAAAATATGTTTATGCCAAAGTTGGGTCACAAATAACTGTTCAAGGTTGACGGACGCTTTCTCAAGGTCTCAAGACTTAGACCTGCCCACCGAAGATGCATAATATGTCAATAGTTTGACGATTATAAAATAGACATTGTGTTAAGAAATTCTAGAAAGAGCAGTGTTAGAGATCTTATAAATATATATTTTCTCTAACAGATATATAATAACGTTCCACTTAAAATAATTTATTGCAATCTCAACTGTTACATTTGTCGTTGCTTACATAATATCGATGATTTTGCTGTAATGAGATATGGAACGTAATAGAAAATTGTATTATATGATAGAATTATATATACTGCAATGTTATTAGTATTTCCTGGCTGTGTTCGTATCTTACATATTTTTAGTATACCTAACATTTACTATGGAGGAAACCCTGTTCCATTGTTGAGCGTATAACTATTACTATAATTGATAAATCTGGCAGTGTACTGCTCTTCTGCCTACCGCTTCGGGAAATACAGGCGTGATGTTATGTAGAAACAATATGTTATGCATGATAGTAATAAGGCATCGCTTGAAGAGGAGTCGAGGCACACGACTCGTCCGAGAGCGAGCCAAGCCCCCGGTTTTCTCTTATACATTCAGAGGCACAATATACGACGCCCGTATAACTGTAGTTATATGTAAACTTCTGGTCAAATTTCACCGCGACTTGCTCCCTATAATGTCTTTTTTTTAGTAAATGTTTCTCTCAAAACATACATATTCTTACAATTGACACAATTTGTATAAATAATACCAAAATTATTTCTTAATAATCCTATGCTCTTTTATTTCTTAATTTGCTGGTATAAATTTTAAAAAAAAGTTCGTTGTTCTTCAGAGTTCAAGTTCTTATAGAAAAATCCAACAAAATAATTTTTAACGTGAAAACCTAACAAACATTAATATTATTAATATGAATGGGTAGCAACTGGGTTTAGTTTACTCACATAGTATCATTCATGGAGGGCTTAAATATATCAAACTCTACATGACTCTACATACGATTGTATATTTAAGTGTTCAAGACGAAATGTGACGTAGATCTGCCTGTTCTATGTATGTTGACTCTATAAATCAACGCAATAATAACCCTATAAAAAATCTTTTATTTTTTTTCACTTCTAAATATTCAAAGCTTGTTTAAATGAAACCTACTAATTTAATACATTTGTAAACGCATGTATCTTGATAAAAAAAAGCACAACAGTCTTCCGCGTGTCACTGGCTAAATAGCCAAAAGGTAGTCGCCATAAAAATAAAAATAAAAAATCGCTAATTCATACCGTAAAACCGCTAATATTATGAATTTAGTTCTTCCGGCTTTTACTTTGTGCAACACACATACGTATTAAAATATAATAGGCTCTTTAACATGCGCTATAGGATTTTTCGTTTATGGTTTCATACGCTTATTGTTAGCTGGTACTGTTAAGCCACCTAGTTAATGTTATTCGGGCAACAAAAAGGAACTTGTTATAATATTAACAAAATGTTATGGTCGTCATGACACATTAAAAAACTTTATGCAGAACTATAAATCGTAAATGTCCACAGAAGTTGTTCTTCGAAAAGTATGTTTTTTAACAAATTGGAACGTATCAGCATAGAAAGCTACGTAATACTACTCTCTGATCTTCCCTTCGCGCACTGGCCATTAAAAGGTGTGTTAAAAAAAGAAACAAAAATGACAGCCGTATAAAACAAATTGGCTATCTCCCATCTATTTAGATATTACCTAGTTCAGTTCAGAAAAAGCCACAATGAAACCATATAATTGATGACTTAACACGACCATTCATTTTGAAACAACTAATATAATTAATATTACTTGTTTCGAAACACAATGTTCATTTACATCCATACAGTACCGCATTAGATAAAATGATTTCATTATTATGAATAATTGATGACCAGTCGGTCATACTAGACTAGTGCGTGGTCAGAATCCATCGATCACACAACTGACGTTTGCCGGTCATAGATACCTGTTGTTATTAAAATGCTGCTAATGTAATGTATGTACGTAAATAGGTAACGCTCGTTTCTATTCTCATCATCATCACCGTCATCATCATCATCAAACATTTTATCATTCCACAGTTTTACACAGATCTCCTCTCAGAATGAGAAGGGTTAAGAGTACTTTTATACTGGTTTTATAATAAAAATCAGATCGATAAATCAGGTTAATTAATCAAAAAATCAGGTCATTTAACTAATATTTATCCCATAATATTAGCTACACGGACTACAGAAGTTATTTATACACACCCACACATCAGACTTTATCTTCCACATAGATTAATGTCCTCACTTAATCGTAAAATGACTACAATATAATGGCGTAATTAAAATAGTACATTTCCGAGTTTTGTACGAATTTATTGTATTAAGAAAAAGCTTTAACATGAGTACCTTTTTTGAAATTTACAAAAACATTCAGCACTAAATTATAATATCTCAGTTTATAACAAGCCGCAAGCTAACCAAATTAAACATCCTGTCGGATGTAATCGTCCCCTATTTTTTATCTGTGACCCACGTCTACCTGGCATAGACAACGATTCCGAACAGGTGCGTGGCTTGAATTCTAACATGCTTAACCGTCACGAGTTTCCTATTCGACCTCCATCTTCCATTGTTTAGGTATTTGGCTCGCCGTGTCAGTCTGTCAGTGGATCAGCTCCAGTAGTTTCTTACTCTTGTTTCATTTGTAATTTGATTTGAATTTGTTAACGACTCATTGAAATTATTGTTTTAACAAAAGTTCACACACTGTATATTAAAATAAGATACATACCAACTAATCACTACATTTTACCTCGACGATGCAAAAACTGTCTGAATTCGTTATACTTCTGGTTTGTAACGAATAGGGAGTGCATGTACCCTCTTCTGTTCGTTTTGATCTAAGATAAGTCTTATTTGTAATTTTAAAATATGACAATTTACGCCATCAGAATCAGAGGTTACCTAGCAAATATTGTTTCATACTGCTTCTCTCACAAAAAATCTTCCATTCCTATATTAACGCTCATAAATATCCCAACTTTTCATCAGTTACGTTATACGTCTCATAAAATAAAGGGCAAGTCAATTGCTATTCACCACATTACAATAATATAATGTTTTCCAACTTTTTTTTGTCGTTGGTAAAAGACTTTTCTTTACTGCTCATTAAGTTTTCGTTCCTTTGTTAAATAGATTAGCTATCGTTCCTTAGAGAATGCCCTATATTGTTTACTAGTTGATCCGTTTTCGTTCCGCTAAACATCACACCGGCCTTGACTTTGCGCGCGAAGTGGAGCGCGGATCCGTTTCCGATCGCACGTAATACCAATTTACCGCTAACTTAACCGTCATAGGCGCTGTTTATTTTTACTCTGTGCCACTACCTTCGACTAATACTTGAAACGTGCTTTTTATTTTGTATCGATACCAACATTAACAAATGCTATATCATTCACAGAAAAAACGTCTCAATTTGGCGGGAAGCTTCAAACAACCATGTTTGTGCGATTTTTACTTTTTTGTGTATTAAGTAGTAGTTATTTGCAAGGAAAAATACCTTATATTAGGAATGTTGGTGATTAATCTACTGAGTTAAAAACACATTTAGAAGCAATGAAAACAAAAACATTCTGCCTATATTGCGTTGACGAAATGGCAATAGTTGTTAATTTTAAGTAAAAGAATCATATTTTCGAATAGCATAATACGTCTACGAACCTGTTCTAAGAAAGCCACGTTTCAATAAGAATTATTGTAACTTCTGCCACTTGTCAGCGGTAGGAATTAAACCTAGCAGCCTTCTTCATGAACCCGACCAGTTACAAGGTACAGATAGCATTCACGCCTTCGCTTCATTAAAGAAAGCACAGTGGAATGAAAAACTAGTTAGATTTATAACTCTATCGAAGCCTTATTAAATATTATAATTTTGTAGTTTTTCTTGACTACACTTGACCACATAGAACAAACCAATTCAGAGTTATTGTTAATCTTTTTCTTAATAAATTAAAAATGTATATAGGTACATAACGTAAATTATCTATTTTTCTGTTTTAGAAATGTACTATAATAAATATTAGTCCACCTTATCTGCTTTATACAATAAATACATCCTTTAAATATCAATATTAAATAATAAATACGATGACGGTATACGATCAAATCTTTCGTCATAGCCGTCATCGTAATCGTATGATTATTTGACCACCATCATTGGGGAAAGGGTACGATACACATTATAGTGGTCTATGGAATGAATTGAGTTGCATTTGATTCTAAGAAAGTTTCTTAGTAACAGAAAACTTTGCGTTCTGTTTTAATAAACAAGAGACTGTGAATATTTTAACTTTTAACGTAAGTATGCATTATACTTAATAATAGTTATTCCTATGTATCCACTTGAACAGATTCTTTTAAAAGTTGTTTAAGCTTATTATGTTTTAGTATAGTATAACTAACTAGTAATAAAAACGGGTGCACATTGGAAGCACCTTTACATTACATTTGATCGCAAATTTTCTTCAATCTAGTTAGCGAAAGTTGTCATTACTGAACTATTACCCTATTTTACATTTTCACAATACATTTACACATTTAATGTTTATTTAAATGTAAATATATCATTGAATTGCTGTGAAAAAATACGTTAGATTGTATTAATTAGAAGTTCAGATTGTAATGCTACAAATAATTAAATGCCATTTGCCAATAAATGCGCCCTTCTACCTCTTGGTCTGTGATACCGAAGAATAAATAAAATATATGCAAAGACGTAAATTTTAATTACTCCAAAAATATTACGGCAAAGGTTAGTTGAATAATCGTTAAAATTTATTATTATTAACTCATACATAATAATGTTTGGTGGTTTCGTTCGACTTTCCATTGTCGGTGTAAATATTCAGTTTAAGACCCTAGTTCAAGTCGAGTAAAGATCTCGGAATATTCATGTTTTTAAAGTATATTATGTATTTTAAACAATATAGTATGCTAATGTTATATAATACGCTCTTTCTTTTCTTTTCTTTATTAAAGATTCCCTACCGAGTAATGTTTTATATAATAGATATAGGTACTCGGAAATGAAATTCGCGATCAAGTTTGGTAAAGATGTTACCGACTCAAAACAATAAACCATTACTATAATATCATGTAAAAATTCGATTCATATTTTAAATGTTAAAAACAAGATTCATCCAAAAATTAAATATAACCGATAGAAAAAAACTGCAATGCAGCAATGGAGTGATTGTGTCAAATATATAGGTAAATCAATTGTACAGAAACAGTCTCAAAAACGAGGATAATAAGTATGATTTCAGATGGCTTATTGATACTGTGAAGAATAAGTATTGTAATATATGTACATATGTATGTAATGAATTTAACTGATTCTGATTCGTAATCATCAAGCTCCTTTGAGCGCGAATCAGAGTGGATAAATTACTTTAAAAAAATGTCCTAATAAATTCAAATTTTGTTATAGGCAACAATATCCATCAGTTGAAATGATTATCGACCAATAAACACACACAATTTGGAATATCTGGGGAAATGTTGAACGCCCCTAAATCAAGGTAGAGTTAGTATTATGGTAACTAGAAAGTATAACTAGAAACATATGTATTTTTAAATTTTTGCGTGTACATTCATGTATATAATTTAACACACATACACAGAACAAGCACTTGTGGCTATGACACAAATATTTGTCCTGCATGAAAGAAGAACATTTAGTCATATAATTACCGGTAACACTTTCCCTCATAGTTACTCATTACGACTTTCAATTGACATATGTCAAATTCAATTTCTTAATTTCACAATTTAATGACAACTGACGTAGGTGACACGTAATAATATAATTGTGACATTTTTTTTTCTTGTTATCATGCCGTCTCTACGCACGCGGCGACCAGAGAAGGTCCACAGTCACGGATACGTAAAAGCAATTGACACATCAAACGTTATGGCAAATAAAGCAAAAAATACAGAAAGGGTCATACAAATATCAACTTTACGACATACGAAATAAGTGCCAGTAAAAATCCGAGTAAAACTTTTACTTTTTTCACTGCACCACAAACACTACAGACGTATTCACTTTCGTTTGGTGTTGCCCCACCAAAAATTATCTGTTTGCTATGGGTCAAAGCCCCATGCGCAGACTGTTTAATTACAGCCGCAGTTATATAAAAAGAATGTTTTAACTTAACTGTTAACATTATTAACTGTTGAGATTACATAACAATTTTCATTTTTGTTCCCAGCTAGATAGTATTGCTAATTGTCTGTTTGATTGCCAGTTTTAATTTCACTTGAATGTCAATTCATACTGTACATTCATATTAAATTGCGCTTATTGTTCTAAGAAGATCAATGTCAAGACGTGCGAAGAAATGTTCTGTAATTTGTGATACATTATAATATACAGAGTGATGTATATTATAACTAATTATTCGAATACTCGATCCCAGGGTATCTCTTTTCATAGGAAATGTGTATAATAAAATGCAAAAGGGTACAACAAAGCTCTTTGTAAGTTGCAAAAAAAGATCTGTCTGTGGGGTTATCCAAGGCCTATGCCTTGAGAAAACCCTATGTCCAGCAGTAGAACGGAAGAGGCTGACATGATGATGATAATGATGACGATGGGGTTGTCATATCGCATAATTTTACCAATGATTAATCCGAGTAGATTATTAAAGATAGTTAGCTAAGTCCCATATTTTACGTATAAGCCGTTTGAAGGCAGCAATTTGAATATCATCTTCAAAGATGTATTTGAGATCAATCTCAAATACATTTAAAATTTCGTCAGTAACATTTGAATATTGAATGAGGAATAGATTAGATTAAATTTTTCAATGCTAGCTTATCTGCTGTATATTAACACTTAACGTTTCTAACGTGTGTACTTAGTCATTAATGAAAGAGCCGAAAAGTAAACATTAAAAATGGTTTTATGACTTCTCGAGAAATGGTAGGCCTTAAATTAAACCGGTGTTTAATGTAACTTTTAAGGTAGGGTTGTCTAACTCACAGCTCGTTACTTACCTTCTCATGTCATTGATATTTTAAGACGTCTCCGAAAGCGGCTAATCCCACGGCTGATCCTAAAATAAGCATCAAGAGAGCTTGTGTTATGGCAACCTGACAGTTGTTACACTACATCTACTACGAAACAATATTTAATTTTTTATGTAGTTGCTAAAAAGTAATTTTAAGCGTGCTTATACAAATACTGTAAGACAATAAAGGCAATAGAAAGTTTATATATGTACATTGCATAATACAATGCAATATTTTAGACAACTCTTTATTTTAACATACATAACATCACGCCTGTGTTCCCCGAAGGGATAGACAGAAGAGTGTACAAAATGTAGAAACATAATATATCTCACGATTCACCGGTTATGTTGCGATTTATATCTTTATTTCTATTTTTCCTCTAATAAAAAATTTACAATAATTTAGACAGGCCGTTAGTTCATGTTAATAATTTTATTAGTCTCTAACTGTCCAAATCTCACAACCCTGGGCTAGAGAAAGTCTCTTTTACTACAGGTTATTGTGGGAACTCAGAAATTTCCTAACCCAATGATAAACGGGCGATTATACGGACTGTTTCCTAGTCCTGCTTGAAATTTATGAGCTCACTTACTGCTTACAAATGGCATTGCCTCTAAAGCATTATTCATTTGTATTTATATTTTCAAATAATTTAAAAAGGGAAGAGCTGTTTGTATTAGGTTTACAGTCATTAATATATTTCGTGTAAGAAATATTATAGGAATATTATTGAATTTTTATCATGTTACTAGGCGAGCAAGGTACCGTTGCATTTTTCATCATTAAATTCCCACCGGATGTCAATCTGTTCACTTTAGTAAAGATTTATTAAACTTTGCTCCAGGTATGCATATTTTAGTTCGTATAATACAGCGTAAATATTTCTGCTTCTTAGTAGGAGTAGAAAGATATCAATACTAGCGTATAGAGAACTCCAGATTCATTTATATTATAAAATGTTTTTAGTCATATTAAAGTCTACAGTCTAAATCGGACACGTCTGAAGAAAAATCCGTTGTAGGTGAGCATGTGTCCCGATTTCAATTTAAATTGATCAGGAACTTAGGCGAAGAAAATCCTCTATCTCTACCTGACCATACATGAAATAGGCGTACCAATGTACGTATACATGTATATATGTACATACATACCTACATGTGTAATACGGTAGAGATTACAGCAATCCACTTGCTATCATAAAACAAGTGTATAGTGTACCTGACTTCCACACCTGAATCGTACTCGTATTTATCACACCATATCATATTGCATTTCACCACTCGTTCCAACCGAGCAGCGATCTGAGATTACCTCATAGTAGGAAGTGCAGATGCATATGTATAAGGTAGGTACCTGCTTGGCTATCTCATATCAAAAGTTACCGAGTGAAATAATATCAAATGGCCTTTATCGTGGAATACAGGTAAGGATGTATTATTATAATATAGTACATACGTTGCGCTCCCTGTATCCCAGCCACAAATGGCATAGATATACGCAATTTTTATATTTAATAGTTTTTATGAAACTGTTATAGGATATGGTATATGTTAACAGAGGATTACGCATTATCAATGCTTCTTAGGATGACCTTGGGACGCACTGTAACACGACCATCCCGCGCTCTTCTCCAATAAAATTCCTCTCCAATGGCAAGCAGATTCAAAATGTAATATAATGTATACTTGCGTTTTACTGAAATCATTATATTCATAGATGTTAGCTGCAAAATCATTCACGTCTCACTGCTGGACCCAAGTTTCTCCCACACGTGAAGACCTGGAACATATACTACCATACTGTTTTAGTGTGGATTAGCTAAGATTAAAGATGTGATTATTTGCATACATATGAATTACGATATGAATACCTATTTAAATTATGATGACGATAATAATCAAAGAGTTTTGGACTCAGATGCTTTTTATATAAAATCTCTTGCGGCTTCGTCGCCATCTCATTACGACCGCAATGTTTATTTAGTGTGGTATTGTTGACAATACGCCTACAAAATTATGTGCATTAGTCAGTTTGTTCACGGTTTCACTAAACCGATTAGGATTCATATAGACTAAGATTAAGACTAGGATTACGATTTAGATGGACTTCTTCGTTAGGATTAGACTAAAATGAACTCAATCCCATCATTATATGATAGATTAGTACTACGCTTAAGCATTTCCATAGAGAGAAATAACACGTCCATACGTTTCCTTCAGTTCGCCAAACCCAGGTTCTATTCAAATCTTATAAAGTACGAAATAATGCAAGATCAGAAACTATTAAGTCTCTAAGAAAAAAATTACTGGTGAAACGTGGGAGTGTACTACACTTCTCTGCCTACCCCTTCGGGGATTACAGGCGTGATGTTACATTTCTAAGAAAAAATCGAAGAAAAATATATCACCCAGACATCAGCTTGCAATAATCGCATGCACGCAACTTATATTATGGCTTACACATTACAAAGCAATGTAAATTTATGTTATAATTATCGCGCAGTGTTGCACGCAGTGATTACCTACTGGTCCCATTCAAGAACAGTATGATGTCCATCAGTACCCTGTTGCGTAATTCAATTTGTCTGTGCTCTGAAACAAGACAAGTTTGGAAAAATAGAAATAGTAAAAAAACAAGGCATAAAAAATATTGTAAGCTCTAGTCTTTACCAACATCGATTTGTTATTTTATTGTTGGCAGTGATAACAAAACTAGGTTTAAAGTGAAATGATTAAGAGTTTAGTAAAAATTTTTTAGTTTTTCAATCTTACGTTAACCGGTAACTCTTATAACTTTCTTCTAATAATCATCCTTACTTTTCTTGCTATTAAACGCAAACTTCCTTTCTTATCACTCATAAAATGAGGCGTTTTCCTTTCCATCTAGATTAAGGGCTGGCAAGCTATGATGGCGAGTTCTCACGTTCGGCATAACTAGTGAAATCAGTAAAATGCCTAGATAAACCCAGCCTTAAGGCTACTTTCCGAACCGAATTACTTGCGACTGACGGTCACACTTGCGATAAACGCTTACGACAAATTACTATTTGATATTTAACATTTTGAAGAATAATAACGTAGAAACAAAATAAAATATATATTGTAACAGAAACAGAAAAATGTTAAAGGGCTATTTTCTATTCATTAATTCAAAATTTCATTAAGACTACTACTATTGTGTGTTGTAAAAGGATCTAGGACAAAATTTTTCTACTTACTTCTTCATGAGCTACACCTACAATAAAGGCTTGCCAAGCCGACTTCACCCACACCTTGTATGTATATATTGATCCTTCTTATATTTTTCCCGGAGGCCTCTTTTGCAACCTCAATTTCACACGCCGTTTGAAAACCAAGTCTTATATAAGGTTCGATCGCGTTAGTCACGACAGACGGTCGCAAGTTGTTCGATAAGTCGCGATGATCTGCACTCACCAATTAAGCGAAGAAAATTACGTATAGGGTATCCGCTGTTAGTAGAAAACGATCTATGAGACTTTAATTATACCATTAACTGTATTTCTAGGTCTCTGTTGATAGTGGGGTGTCATGTCAAGAATTTACTATGATATCTAGCTGTTAATCGTGTTAGTTTTGTTTTATTCTTCCAACTGTCGATTATAACGTAAATTAATAATAATCTCGATAGTCGGTGTAGTATCGAGTAGTGCAGAGCTTAAAGCTCTAGGTATAGCTAGAAATAATAACAGAGTTGATGCTGTTAGAAATTCTGAGAAAGAATGCATTTATTTCCTAGTCTTCATAGTGGCAGCAGATTTAGCGCGCATTTTATTACATTCTCAATTAATTGGTTTATGGATTTAAACATAAAGCTAACGAATAATTTAAAATACTCTTAGAAAAATGTAGGTTTTTTTTTACGTTGAATACGTTTGTGATCTATTTTTCCGAAAGTAAAAGATGCTTACGTTAGAGACATATATTTAGAAGCTACTTTCTGACTCTTATAAAGAATGACTAACAGTTTCAGGCCGGCTTGATTTATCCCTCAAGTGTCGTTTTATATTGCTTACAGGGTTTCGAGAAAATACATTCATACTGAAGCCTTATTGAAGTATTGGCATATTGCCTTTTAACTAACACTAATGTCTCAATTGGACAGCCGTGGAAAAATTGTAGCGCACCAATGAGCAGTGACGTCAGGTGGCCAGCGAGCTAAAATAAAACGGCCCGAGTTCCACTCTCACTCCAAAAGCCGCGACTGGTTGCCCGGAATGCCGAGAAAGCGCGTAACCAAGGCGTGTTTTGTATGAGGCGTGATACATCCTTGTGTGAATCGATAATTTTCGTATGATCAGTAATAAAAAATTTGTTCGTGATAAAAAAAATTGCAAATATTTTATTTTCTTTTAAAAGAGAAACGTGGCGTTTATACAAATACCCAGTTGGTATGTATGAACAAAACGACGAAGAGCAAGAAGCACGGCAAGTCTATTAGAATAGAGACATTCAGCACTCCGTGTTCTGTGTCGAATTGTTGCAAGCGCGACTGCCAATCGGAAGGTCCTGGGTTCAAATCCCGAGTCGGATACTATTGGATTTTCCTAATTTAGAATTTCTAGTAGTGACTCGGAGTCTGAATCCGTGCCCGGTGTATTACAATAGGCTTACCACCTATTCCATGGGACGTAAACGAATTGGTGAAACGTGGGAGTGTTACGTTTTGTTTTTATATTAATGTTATTTTAACGTTATGACAACTTTAAAATTAGAATTTGAGTATCTGATCTTGTTCAAGATGAGCCATAAACTCTGATATCACAGATAATTAACGTGTGTATCCACGTCGAACTCTACAATTACCACAACCTTGAATATTAAAAAATTTGATATTAACGTTATTCATGATTTTATTACTAAGCTCCCAATAAAACTTTTACAGCTTATTTTGCAATATTACGACATGATATAAAATAAATATGCTCAATTTAAATATACATATGTAGGTATATATGAACACCCTTGACTACTGAAAAC